>BMAC01000134.1:293197-351505 GCA_014905375.1 Phtheirospermum japonicum
TAAATATTAGTAATTTATTTTTCATTATTAACATCATTCGTTGCAAAACTCAATATATTGTAGTTTAAAAAATATTAGGTTCAATTTAGTCTCTCTCTCTCTCTCTCACTCACTCACCACACACACACCACACACACACACACACACCACACGCACATATAAATATATATATATATATATATATATATATATATATATATATATACCAATTATTATTTAGAATTTTTATATTTATGTAATTTTTTTAATTATTTAGTAAAATTTTAAGTATTAATATTTTTATATTTATGTATTATATAAACATTAAAATATGTATTCACTAAACAATTAAAATTATTTAATAAAAGATTCACACACACACACACACACACACACACACACACACACACACACATATATATAATATATATATATATACTATAAAGGCTATATGAATGGAAACTTATCTTGAGTGAAACTCGAGAACATACAAACAAAGAATAAATATTTTTGGTGTGAATATACAAACAGATTTAAATCCTTAAATATTTTTAATGTTGATAAATGAATTTTTCAGTTATTTTTTTTCAAATACAAAAAACTAAATATTTTTAAATTTTTAATATAATGAGATTATTAATGATTTTTATTTGATTTGATAAATCTAAAATTAATCAACTTTCATATTTTACAAACAAAAAAACCGTCAAAAAATAAATTAATTTATAATATTAGTAATGCAGACACGATACGTATTAATATTGAGTAATTAATGCTTTTTTTATTTGATATAAATATTAGTGTTTAACATAAATTTCATATGCATACACATTTTTTTTATTTCTTGTAAAAAAACTATAATCAAAGTTAATTAATTTAACAAATCTTTATTTAATTTTCATTAAAGTAAATTAAATGTAATATAATTTAATGCGAAAAAAAAAATATTTCTGTTTGGATTAAAATTAGCCTCATTGTATCGAGCATCCCTTTAACCGTTTGCACAGAGAACAACACAAATATGTACTATTAAACAACATATTGAATTAAAAGAAACGCAACAAGCTTTTATTAATAGTCTTACAAAATTATTAATTGAAATTAAGTAAATTTGTTATTATTATTAACTTCAAATTTAAATCTTATGATCTAAGTGGTCATGATAATCAAATAAAATAAATACTGGAAAACATATATTATAAAGGTGCTAATCGATGTCAAGTAACAAAATTTTGATATGTCCATGCATATAAAAAATAAAATATAAGATCTATATTTTAATTTTTATTTCAATAATGTTACTTTTAATATAGATTGAGAATTAGTCAATTAATCACCTAAAGGTAATTCAAATATTGATTAAATGTAAATATCAAATTTATTGATTGCAATTAATGAAATTAATTGGTAATTATTTGATTTGATATATATTGTTACCATTAATGTCAATATTAATTTTTAAATAGATTGCACGATTTCAACAAAACGAGTAATTATATTAATTGGGTTTAAATATTTTATTGTCATATATATCATCCAATTAATTAGATTTTATTTTTATATAAAAATAATTTGTACATAAATGAATATAAATTTATTTTGAATAAAATTTGAGTATTTAGTTAAATGAAATCAAAACTCAAATATTACCACGATTGAATGATCTTTTAAATAAAATGAAAAAGTCTAAACTAAATGGTAAATAATTTTCAAATTAATAATTCTAATTATTGAGTTTGTATTAATTGTATTTTCATGAAAATAAATAACTTAAATCTAAACAATTAAACATGGTAAAATAAAGCATTCAACTATATGGAAAAAAAATCTAGATGGATGTAGATTTATTTTGAGTGAAACTCGAAAATATAATAACAAAGTATAAATATATTGGTATGAATGAATTGACTTTTTTTAAGTAATTTTAATATTTCAACTCATATACATTAGTTAATTAAATTATTCCTAAATTAAGTGCTATAAACAAATCATAAATCTATTTTCGATAGTATTTATTGATTTTATAATAAATAAATTGAGTCCATCTGTTTTTACCATAAAATATTATAATATAAATCAAATAGTGAATTTATATGTTGTCGTAGATTTGGCTTGCTTGATATCCGTCGATTTCCATGTGAGGAGCTGATATTGTTTGTTCAAAGATACTGTTGTAGTGTAGGTGTGTTATCGGGAACTTTAGAGTGGGTTTCACTTTTAATCACGAAGCAATAAGAACATTTTAAATAAGAACATAATAAATAAATTGATGAATACAAGTGTATAAAATTCAAAACGAATTAAGACACTGTATAAAAGCATCGTACAATAAAATAATCAAACAAACGTAAATAAATCGATGAATCCAATATATACAAACCGATTAGGAGAAAATAACCGTATATTTTATGATTAATAACAGTTCCAATATAATAACAAAAAAATAATTGTATATTTTATGATTAATAACAGTTTCAATATAATAACAAATTTTTTTGGAAAGATACAAAGACAACCGTTATCCAATCGTGATATCGAACGATAATATGATTACTTTTTAAACGGCATACAAACAGATAAAAAACGCTCGTTACGGTACTTAACCTAACACCTTACGGCATAAGCTGACGACAGCCATGCACAATATTCATTGAAGAATAATTTTGCATATCAACACGAATTAACAAAAGATCTATATACATACGATATTTTAATAGACCCGTCATTTATCGATCTGAATCTGATAAATAAAGCGAATAAAATTATCATTAAAAAAGGATTCAAATTCAATGAATTAGCGTAATATATAAAAGACTAACAAACAAACATTAGCAAAAACAAAAGGAATCTTACAATGAAATGATTAATATTAAAACAAAACCGTTTACTTCAAATTTGTGTTAAACTTCATGTTCACATCAGTATAATTAAATCCATAGTTGTTTCTCTCATAGTTTATATACCAAATAGTTCAAAATCAAACACCGAAAACTACCAAGAAGAAAAAGGAAAATCGACCTATAAAAAAGTTTGCAGGTGGAGAAAATAAAATGGTGAAGCGTCCTAGGTTCTGGAGAAAAAGAGAAAAATGATAAAAAAAAATAAAAAAATACATATTTACACATAGTCAATATAATTCAAAAGGCAACATTTGAATTCAAACCACCACAGCTCCACACATTAATATTCAGTGCTATACATGTCATCCTATATAATATAACTCTCAATTGACATGTAAATTAGTACGTCAATAATAATAATATTAATAAATATGGTGGATTTAGCCCCCTACGTTAAAAAAAAATAAAAAATGGTGTAAATGTTCGTGCATAAGCATTGTAGCCTAACAATTTGCAACTTAGACGAACTGGGTTTATTGTTTACCTAACCAAGCCCAATGGGCCACGACTAACCACAACAATCCTTGAGTTGGCATAATATATTAATTTCTAATGGGCCTGCGATCTATAAATGTCAAATCTCTATCAACCCTAAAAACGTAACCCTAGATCTGTAGTAGTTCCTTCAGCCGCTCTTCGATAATCATCTCTGTAAATTGTCATGTGTATGCTTTTCTTGCTGCAAATTTATTTATTTATTAATCATTTTTTTTCGATTAAATGCCCAATGATGGAAAAACTAACATATTGAAGTGGCATGATGGGTAGATTCATTACCGGCCTTTGTTCATTGCCTGAGCAGCAAACCTCCTCCCGCCATCTCCATCCACTCCACCACCACCACGACCACCACCGCCACCCACACACTTTCACCGGAAAGTTGGTTAGTTGTTCGTGGCGGTGAATAAAAGGCCTTTGATGAATCTAATCCGTCTGTGTATTTTAGCCACAAATGATTGTTAAAGCTATGAGATCTGAGGGCTTTCCTTTTTTATATCCAGCAAAAAAACTTCAATTTTATTTTATTTACTTATTATATTATATTATTTTATATTTTTATCCGTGTACGTTTTTATTTCACTTTTCTGCTATTTTTTTAGTTTTTAAAAATTAAAATAGGGTCATATATTATGTAAATTATTTTTATCCTATTATTATAATTAGATTCTTTAATTAGTTGTTATGTGTAAATTTGTTTGATTTGCCCGATGATGTTTAGACTTTAGACACGGTAATGGCAGCTTTGGTTTTCTTCGATAGCCTCCCATATAATCATAACATGACTTCTTGTTCTTCTTCTTATCCTTCTTCTTGGTTTATCATCATCATCATTATCATCATCGTATTAATGTCCCTGTTGCTGTTGTTATTATTATTATTATTATTATTATTAGAAGGTGTTGATGGTCTGGGACTGGCTGTGTTGGTAATAATCACAAGTTACCATTATCTGTAGTTATTTAAAGTTCTGAGGGCAAGTTCCTGTTATTTTTCAATATTTCAATACAAACTAAGTTATTTTTTATTCTAATGGTCTTTTCTTATGTGTTATAATTAGAATTTTTGTTTGATTGGGTTTAGGTTTCGGTGAATAGTGAATGTGAGAACGAGTCCCTATGAAGATCATTTTGTATAGAAATAAAAGTAGTGGGCTGAAATACATTGATGATATCTTGTTCTGAGGGATTGATGAGTAATCATGTTTCTTCTTTTCTTTTGTTTTTGTTAAGCTTTAATAAATTTAAAATCTGGTTAAATATATGACTGTTTGGCTTGTAATTGATTCTTTAGTTTATTCGTGAGTTTCGAATATGATCCCCTTAAATTGACATCTTGCATTTTGTAATTATGAATTTCCTTTTTTTTTTAATTCTGCCAAGTCTAATTTTTTAAAGTTCCGTAGTTAATTTGAATATTGTTGTATCACAGTAATCTAAAAATAATTTATATTATTACTCCGTCCGTCTAAAAAGATATTTATTCTATTTATGTCTATCCATAATGTTTGTATTCTAAAAGTTAGAATACCAAAAAAAGATTAAAATGTACCTTTTAGTTTAATTTATGTCTTGAAATATTAAAGTTGAGTGTAAATATAGTTAAATTTTCATAATTTTGATTATAAAAGAAAAGCAGAAGAATATAAAACCAACAACCGAACAACATCAATAAAACAATATATAATGAAAAACTAAAAAAAATACAACAATAAAATGAAGACGGTTCCTCAAACTTGTATATGTAATGCAAAAAAATTGTTAACCTAGTTAAATTCAAGTCTGACCCCGTGTTCGATAGCATCCAAATGAAATATGTTTGAGATGTTTTAGGATTTAAGATAGTTTTGACAATTTTGTGAATATTTATAATGGGACAAACTCATAAGTTATTGAGTGTCAATAATCGTGTCCTTATGAATTTTCCAAAATAACACATTTTAATCGTCATACTTCTAATTTATACTTTCCTAATACAGATGTAGATATTTCATCTTCAGGAAGATGACTTTTCCAAAATAACACATTTTAATCGTCATACTTCTAATATAAACTTTCCTAATACAGATGTAGATATTTCATCTTCAGGAAGAGAACCGAAATCGCCGATTAAAGTTATTTGTAATATTGATAAAAGGGCTGATGAGTATAAGTTGAATTTGAATTCAATATTTGATAGTTTGTCTCAAAGTGTCTATATATGTTGGGATATTTGAATGAATTTATGTCATTATAATAATTATATAGGAATTACATGTCATTGGGTTGATAATCCCTAAACTTTGCAAAAACGTTTAATTGCATATAGAGAGTTTAATTGTGACCGCGGTGAATTTTGATTTGTACTTGGTGAATTTTGATTTGTACTTTTTTGTACGTATTTTTGTTACCTTTTTGTGTTGTGTTTGCATGTGTTTTGCTTGAACTTTGCAAAAACGTTTAATTGCATATAGAGTTTAATAGTGACCGCGGTGAATATTGATTTCTAAGCATTTTTGTTACCTTTTTGTGTTGTGTTTGCATGTGTTTTGCTTGAATTTATGGGTATTAGGAGTCGTTTTGGCATATTTTGTTAGTTTTAGGTTTTGTAGTGTTTTCTTTGTTTTTAGTAGTTTTTCTTATATTTTCTTATTTTTATTATTAGTTTTTGTTTTGAAGGTCAACATTGGTCAAAGTGGGCCCACGACGAGGTCGGAAGATGATTCAAACCCGAGACACTCATTGCCAATCCACAACATGTCTTTGGTGCGAGGATCGACCAGAAATGACGAGAAATGTGGCCTTTTTCATTGTTACCTCATGCATTTGCTCGGTGGATCTCTCAGTTGTCGTAATGCAAGCATAACTTCAAAAACACTTATGCCATTTGTCTCCACCTTATATCATTGGAAAGCTTAGAGAAATGTCTAAAACTCTTTTGTTTACAACAATCCCAAATTTCGAGTTTAAGAATGGTAAAAAAGCAGCTTTAAGTGGAGACGGTTCGCCGTGTCCTCGCTTGTGGCAGGTTTTGGTGCGGAGCCCATAACTCTCGTAGGAAAATTCCAAATGACACAAATCAAACGCCAAATTAAAGCCAAGAGGAAGGGCTAGATTTCATATGCGGACATCGATGGCTGATTTCGTGTTTTTGTCAGTCGATTTCCCTTTTCATTCTCTAACTTGTTGTTCTCTTTTTCTTTCAAAACTCCATGGATGTTGGTTTTTAAGCTTTTTACCTCTTTACTCTGAACAAACTCTTGGGTTGTTGAAAGATGTATGAAGTTTTCCTCTTTGGTAATTTGACTTTCTTTTCAATTTAATGCTTTTAATCAATTTCAATTTCAAATGCTTTTAATTTCCCTTCGTGTCTTCTCTTTTAATTTCAAGCCCTTCTTGAATTTAGTAGTTCTAATTTATTTAAGATTTTTAATTAGGTTTAATTAATGTCATTAAAATTGATCAATTTCAAGCAAGCTTTAATTCGTATTTGATGCAATTAGTTTAGTAATTACGGGTTTAGGGTCTAAGTTCGTTTAGAGCCATTAGTCGGAGCTTGTTGAGAATTGGGATTGACGACCCCAACACTTGATCGACAATTTGGGATTGACAACCCCGAATCGTGGATTAAGGTGCTCGGCAAAAACTGATTGATCGTGGAGACGAAGCGAACACCCTAAACCCTTATTTTCATTATTTTTCATTTAAATCACTTTTAATTAAAGTCTCCTTTTAAATTCAAGCTTTAGCATAGACATCAAAATCCACTCCAATGACTAATGTTTTCCTAGTGTAGATTTAGTTTAATTGCGATTAACGAGAGAGTAACTAAAAACACCAACCGCCGATTATATCTATCCTCGAGAGACACGACTAGGGAAAACTTACCGCTCTACAATCGATTCCGTACTATTGCGGAGAAGATTTCTTAGAGTGCTAAGAATTCTTCGATCAAATTTTGGCGCCGTTGCCGGGATAGATTAAGGCAAAAGGTGTTTTTAATTATTTCTCTTGTTATCTTAGTTAGTTAGTTAGTTAAATTGTTGTTTTACTTTCGATTCTTGTAATCCTTTGTTGAGTGTTTTGTTTACAAGGTACTCATTCGGGGAGCCCGATGCCGCCCGCCTACACTCACGATGATCAAAGGATGCCTCCGCCGCTCGATTGATCCGGCCGAGGATGGCAAACTGCCGAGAGCTAGTTTGCCATACGACGACCCTTATATCCAAACTCCCAAATATCCAAACCCTTACATCCAAACTCCCGAATATCCAAATCCGTACCCCACTCCCCCAAGCAATCGAGTCCCCTCGACTTACGATGGCCCGTACGCTTTGATCGGTGAAGAATGGGCCCCCTCTTTCGATTCTTCCGGCCTAAACCCTTCATATTCTCAACCGATTACACATCTCCATAACCCGAGCATGGATCCGTATGCACCGACTCGTGGTTCTTTATGATCCGGGTTTTGACGATCCATATGCTTAACTCGCCCCGCCTTCTTCTTACCCGAGCATTGACTCGTATGCTCCCCAAATTTATGATTCATATTCTTGGAACTACGACTTTTACGACCTACCCACCTCGAGTTCATATACTCCGAACGATGACCCGTACAACTCACTTTCTGAAGATTCGTCTATGCCCCTACTCTCGGACCTTGAGCCTCTCTCATCCGAGCTCGTGGAGGCGATTCGGCAATTGGATGAATGCCTTGCTCGCATGGAGACTCAAGTAGAGAAAATTGCCAACGAATGTGGACGAGTTTAAAAGACCATGTCTTGACGACATGCCCATCTTTGATGTGGTGGATCCCACGGTTCATTGATGGCAATGTGAGTTTTGACGGTCTTTTGAAAGAGGTGTGGCACGGAGGTGGAGATGGAGAGTGAGGAGAAAGGTTCGGAGATCGACGGGGGTTATTTTTGGGGTCTCCAACGGCACTTGGATTGTCGAGCTTACTTGCTTTTGGCGAGAATGATAAAGTTGTGCCGGTTTGGAGAATGTGGAGTTGATCGAGCCTCTTTTACAACCACCCAATGCATTGTTGCTACTTGACCAAGTGGAGGTGGAAGAGGTAGTGGGGGATGTGTTGGATCATACTCTCTCGTGCCCGACTACGACTACTTCTAAAGTCGAGAAAGAGGAGATTACTGTCGGAGAGATGAAGGAGTACGTCGACCCATTTTGGGATGATCACGTTTGGGTGGTCGACTACTCCTTCTTCCGACCCCCGAAGCAAGCCCGCTCTTTTGTTGCCTTGACCTACCGGCTTGTTCGACTTGCCCGCCTTGGTGATCTTTGTCATCCGGTGTGTCTACTCGAGAACACCAAGGCGTGGCACGATCGCCACCTTTTCTTGGATCTCGGATAGCGTCAATTGTATAAATCGTCGAGTTATAGACGTTAAAGTAGCGCTTATTGTGAGGCAACCCAAATAGTTAAAAAAAAAAGTAAAAAGAAAATTAACAAATAAATAAATAAATATATTCGTATTTTGTTTTTGCAACCCCCCATTTGTTCATTCCTTGTAGATCGCTCGCCTCGACTCCCGGAGAGGACTTACGCACAACCGCGTCGACACAAGCTCGGAGATAGGGGCGTTCTCTTTTTTCCTACACCTTTTACCGCTTTATTTAGCTTAATTTGCAATAAGGACATTGCTAGATTTTAAGTGTGGGGTGGTGGTTAGAGTTCGCCTTAGACTTTTAAGATTGTTTGCATGCTTGCTTGTGCTAATTTGAGTAACGTGTGTGTTATTTTTACTTGGAACCTTGGCGAAGTGACGCGGTTTTGATGAATTGCTTAGGAGTTTAGATTTTCGATCGGATTTAGTGTACTTAGGTAATTTGACTCGTTGGGAACTTTGTTCGGCTTTAGCTTCGTGCTATCCTTGAGCTCAATTAAGAACTAGTGCCTCAACTAGCCTCGTCGTCGAACGCTCTCTATAGAATTTTATTTTGTAATTTGGAGTCGTCAATTGCTCCATGTGCTCGATCGAAAATATTGTAAGTTGCTAGTAGCAACGAGTGGTCGGAGCCGTTGATTTTTCTTTGTATCTATCTTGTATTTAAGTAACTTATTTCCTTAGGTACCAAAAAAAAAAAATCCCGAAAAAAAAAAAGAAGAAGAAAAAAAAAGAAGAGAAAAGATGATGAATAAACAAGGATAAGTTATAAATCCTTGTAGTTATTAAGTAATAAACTCCTATTTTTCCTTTTTTAGGTTTTATTTGTTAAAGAGAGTTGTGGACGATCGTTGCTGGTAGGGAGCCGATTAACTGTTCGACCGTGGATAGACCTTAGCCGGGGCAAGGACGAGGTGACCGACTTGGAGGGTTACCTAGTACTTTTAGGTTTCGGGAGTCGATCTAAACTTTATTTGTCGACGCATCATTGTCGTCCTTTTAGCCAAGTTAACAAGCATTGTAGCATACGACGTCTCGAATTAGATTTGTGCATTAGTTTAGGATCATCCGAGGATAGTTTCGTAATTCAAGATTAGTATTGCTTGAGGACAAGAAATCATTCTAAGTGTGGGGTGGTTGATTTGTACTTTTTTGTACACATTTTTGTTACCTTTTTGTATTGTGTTTGCATGTGTTTTGCTTGCATTTATGGGTATTAGGAGTCGTTTTGGCATATTTTGTTAGTTTTAGATTTTGTAGTGTTTTCTTTATTTTTAGTAGTTTTTCTTATATATTTTTTAGTTTTTTTCTTAGTTTTTGTTTTGAAGGTCAATATTGGTCAAAGTGGGCCCATGACGAGGTCGGAAGATGATTCAAATCCGAGACACTCATTGCCAATCCACGACATGTCTTTGGTGCGATGATCGACCGGAAATGACGAGAAATGTGGCCATTTTCATTGTCACCTCATGCATTCGCTCGGTGGATGTCTCAATTGTCGTAACCATTTATCCTACCAAGAACGGAAGAGATTTTTGAGTAAATACAGGGATTACTTTTGGGATAACCCCTATGTGTTCAAACGTTGTAAGGATGAACTTTACAGAAGGTGCGTTTCAAACGATGAAATGGGGAGCATACTGCAATTTTGCCATGCCCATGGAGGGCATTTTGGAGCTCAAAAGACGGCATTTAAGGTGTTACATGAGGGATTCTATTGGTCAAGTTTATTTGCCGATGCATTCGAGTATTGCAAAATGTGCGATAAATACCAACGAACCGGCAACATAGGAAAGCGAGACGAAATACCGCAAGTACCTAACCAAGTGGTAGAGATTTTTGATGTATGGGGAATAGATTTTATGGAACCATTTCCTAAAAGTGGAGATTTCGAGTATATTTTGGTCGGTGTCGACTATGTATCCAAATGGGTGGAAGTGATCCCCGCTCGAAGAGCTAATGCAGAAGTGCTCTTAAATTCCTCCAAGAAAATATTCTTAGTAGATTCGGAGTGCCGATAAATTATAAGTGATGGAGGAAGCCATTTTATTAACCGAGTATTTGCGAGGCTGATGACGAAATATGGGGTCCGACACAAGGTAGCTACACCCTACCACCCTCAACCGTCTGGACAAGTCAAAACGAGCAATCGTCAGCTAAAAGCTATTCTCGAGAAGACAGTTGGACCAAGTCGGAAGGATTGGGCAGTTAAACTTGTCGACGCACTGTGGGCCTATCGAACAGCCTATAGGACAGTGCTTGGTATGAGTCATTTTCGACTCGTCTATGGGAAGGCGTGTCATTTGCTCGTTGAGTTGAAGCACCGAGCTAGTTGGGTCATTCGCAAGTTAAACATGAACTATGATGAGGCGGACGAGTATAGGAAGCTGGAGTTGATTGAGTTTGAGGAAATAAGAAACGAGTCCTATGATGACGCATGGAGGCAAAAGAAGATGACGAAAACCCGCCACGATCGAAAACTCGTTAACAAGCATTTGTAGGTCGGTAAATTGGCTCTAGTCTATAACTCGAGATTGAAACTTTTTACAGGAAAATTAAAGTCAAGATGGAGTGGTCCGTTTGTGATTAAAGAATCAACGAGTTCGGAGCGGTCACCCTTTACGAAGAAAAACGAGACGTAACATTTTAAGTTAACGGGCACCGAGTTAAATTATATCGTGACGGAGAGGCAACGAGTCAAGATCGCGAGATGTTAAGATAGTGGACCCGCCTCCAATTACAAATTAACCGCAAAAACTTGCGTCGAGCAAACGACGTTAAAAGATGCGCTTCTTGGAAGGCAACCCAAGCTATTTTATTTTCTAACCTTTGTATTTCTTTTTAGTTATTTCTTTCTTTTTTTATTTTCGTGTGTTTTAAGCTTATGAAAAAGGATTTACATTGCCAAGGAGTGATCAATTCACTGAATGGAAAGCAAAAAATTCATTTTGGTGGCCAACGCGCCAATCTCGTCGATCGACGCCAACGTCGACGCTGCCTGAGCGCGTGCGTCGACCGGTTGTGCGAAATTTAGAAATCTTAGGCTGCGATTTTTGGGAGTTTTATTCCCAATAGGTAAGTCTGGGAATATTTTGCACGAAATTTGGCTGGTTTTGGGGTCAAGATCTATTACCTTAAGAGAGTTCTAAATAGAATAGGAAACTTAATATCTCTTCCCTTATTTATAATTTGGGTAAATTTAGGACTCCTATTTTCAAAAGCTTTGATTCCTATATAAACCAACCCCCCTTCACTCTTAATTTCATTATTCTCTTGTGTTCTAGGCCTCCCCATAACAAATATAATTTAATTCTCCAAGCCTTTCAACACCATGAAGCCAATTCCACAAGAAACCAACAACCATGAAAAGTAGGTGGATGTCGAGGAAGGAGCATGAAGATGAATTGGACCAGCTGTAAGTTGAGGTCGAAAAGATGAAGGCGAGGGTTGGTGATTTTCGAATGGACGAGGTCCATTACACTCTCCATATCAATGCTTTGAAGGATCAATTGAGGAGAGCGGAAGAAATAAACGAAGGGTTGAGGGATATGAATCTCCAACTAAGGGGCACCATCAGAGTATTGTGGGAATTGAGCGTGATCTCAAGGAAAGCAAGGAGTATTTCGAAGAGTGTGACATGACCATAGATGAGGTTCACGACGAACTTCTCTTGGCTAGAGAGACAATTGCGAAATTATCCAAGCAAAACAATGAGATATTGTGGGGCGAAATCGAGTTTGCAAGTGAGATCGCGTTTAAGGACAAGCGCCTCGAGGAGAAAGAAGTCGAAATAGATGACTTGGTTCTTATCTCTTGATGTCAATTATATTCATCGACTTAATTTTTATATATTGTGGTGAAGAATTATAGAGATGGATTGGGAGATAAATGCTGAATCTGAGGGTGTTGTGCAAAATGCTGGTGACGGTGGATACAATTCTATGGAGATACCAGACAATAATGCAAAGCATTTTGACGATGATATTCATAGTGTTTAAAATGAATAATATAATTTAAAAATATAGATTAAATTTAATATGTAACAATGTTTAATTTATGTTAATATATGTTTTTTTCGGGGGATATAGAAGGGTGGAGGACAGCTCTGCAGCTTTCATTGCTTCAATAATTTATAGAAAAACAAAATCAAAAAACAAACCAACTTTCAGAAAGTGAAGGAGAATCTCTTTGTTTGTTCTTATGCTTTCGGCATCCCGGAGAAGTGATGTGTCTCCTCAAAGTGGTACGTGTATCTAGACTACTTTTAATTCAAGATGCAATTAGAGTTAATTTTATAGCAGTCATTTCAATTTTTTCAGATCTGCTTTAGAGAAAAGCAGATCTACTTATTTTCTTTAAACCAGATATCTCAGGCGTTTTTGTTTTCTACCATTTGGCATTATATCCCACAGCTAGTAAACAATTACTCATTGAATTTGACTAGTAAGTATAATCCTGTTTATGTTTTCTGAATTCCAGCATTTAAAAGGCTTAATCATAAAGTGTTCAAATTTAAAATTTATCAAAAAAGAAATTCCTCAAACAGTGATTAAATTTGGGATTAAAAAAAACAATACAATCCTCTACATTTTAAATGCATTTGAGGGTGGGCTGGTGATGGTAGATATAATTCTACGGAGATACCAATAAAGAAAGATGATGATGGGCTCTTTGTTTTATCACGGGAGGCACTATATGTTTGTTCTCATGCTAGAAAGATAGAGTAAAAACCCTAAATTACCTACCTGACAAGTGATGTGCCTCGAGTTCTACGCCGTGCCTCGTTAAATCGGTACGTATCTAGACTAGTTTTAATTCAAGATACAATTAGATTAGTTTTTTTTTCTTTAAATTTATATGTGTGGTTGTTTGTTATGATTAAAAGGTCCACAACCCACCCCCCTCAATGAGATATTTTTACACGTTGTGCCATTATGTTCGCAGTCGTCCGAGTTGATTAATTAGGGTTTAGGTTTGCTGAATAATATTCTGTCAATTATATTATTGTATATAGCTAATCTGATGAGCCTTTTGCCTAATTAATCATAAACATTGATTTTTAAAGAAGAAGAAGAAGAACCTCCATGCCGACGGACAGCTGATTTATCGGCGAGGTAACCTCCACCGTCTCTTTTGATTTTATTCCGAATTATTTCGTTAGCTGTATAAATATTCAAGATTAATTATTCGTACAAATAAATAAATCGAATCCATTCCATCATTTTATAGCTTTTTAGTACTACATTTTCATATGAATTTACCAACATTATCTTTTAATAAATTTATGAATTAACTCCAAGTAAATTCACTCAAGTTCAACTACCTGTTGTTGATCTGCATTGGAGAAAATCAGATCTAATTAATTTTTAATTATACGGTCCACCCGCACTGTATTTGTATGTATTTGTATGAACGGATAAGCTTAATTATGAAATTGACTGAATGAAACAAGTTATATATTCCTAGCTACAAAATAATGAATTACAAAAACTACACACCCACATTATTATTATTATTATTATTATTATTTCAAGCGCTTAATTTGGAAATAATGTTTGATGACTACATGGGATGCCTTTACACCAGTGAAAGATGAAATACATTGTCAAACCCCAATTCATCAAAATGGGTGAGAAATATATGTCATAGCACCCAATTCATCAGGTAGCAACAATCTTGATTACAAAAATAAATGGAAGCTGAACATGCCAAAATCCGAAATTTTTAGGATGAGATCAGAATCGAGCAGAATGTTTAAAACAGATCTCGTATAAACATAAAAGGGATAGTTTAAAAATCTAAACTCTATATATAGCCTCATTACATCAAACATATAAAGAAATTTTTTTTAAAGAGTTTTCGATTTACTGGCTAACATGCAAATACTCATTCTAGATGAAATAATAATAGGAATTCTGTCAATAAGTTACTTTAACTACGTACAGATATTCGAAAGGAGTATACCCATTAAAATCATTTAACTTCATAAAAATTTAAGTATTTAAACATCTCCCTTCGAACAAAATTGAGAAATTCAAAACAAACAAGAAAATGAAAGATACATTGTTACAAACAAGGAAATGAAAGATACATTGCCAAAACAAGAAATCTGTTTGTTTGTTCTTAAATCTGTTTGTTTGTTCTTTTGTAGTATTGATCTTGAAGCCATTATGTTACACCAGACTTCTAACTTTTTTACATAGTTAATGTAACATTGGAGCACCCTTGTTGTGTTGTAGTACGTGCGATAATCAACACCACATCTAGACGTGTCCAGGCGGTTCGAACCGCCGGTTCGGTTTCGGCGGAAACCTCCAACCAGAACCGAACAGTGAAATCGGACGGTTTGTGCCGGTTTGCAAACCGCCGGTTCACGGTTTGGTCCCGGTTCGGTTTGGATGGTTTTCACGGTTTTTTTTTATTTAAAATTTTCACTCAGTCGATCGGCTGAGAAGAAGTCGATCGACTGCTTCGCCCAAAATTCCCAAACTTTCTGTTCTCCAGTCGATTTGGAGAGAACTAGTCGATCGACTGGTCAAATAAAATATATTTTTAAGTTAAAAAAAAAAATTATAATAGAAGAGTTTTAATAAATTCAAAAAAGAAAATTAAAAAGAAATTGGACTTGAACTATTTTCAAATATTTGAAGTTAAAATTTGAAATTTTAATTTCAAATAATTGAAGATAGTTGCCTACGTATCCCTTATCTTGGGAATCAAAGTCCACGTAGTTCTCACTTACCTTACTTACCTTGAAATCGGAAGCGGTGGTGTGGGGGGTACCATACTCGTCCATTTACCGACTCGTTGCTAGATCCCGTAGTATCATAATACGTCTCGCTCTCTTCATCTTCACTAAGAACGTTTTTTTGTTTTCGTCGATCGACGTTGACCCAATCATGCAATAACATTTGACACTCGAGATTGTGAGGTGTAAGTTTGGATCTCCGCTCGTCCAGCATGTACCCCCCCTTCACTAAATGCTTGTTCGACTGAAACGGTTGATACGGGAACGGCCAATATCTCCCTCACAATGATGTTAACAACTGGATAAAGTGATTTACTCGATGCCCACCAATTCAAAATATCAAACTCGCTATCGGTTTCATTTTCTCCCAACGTTCCATACTCAAAAGCCGTTGTTAGATAAGTTTCAAGTTCTCGATAAGGGTTAGAATCGAATGAATAACCCGAACGCCCCATTCGTGACTTTTTTTGTTTCAAAAAATTTTGAAATCCCTCAATTTCATCGTCGCCGTCACCACTTCTACTAGGATTACCACTTCTAGTAGAAGTTTGTCGCCCGAAACTCATAGGAAGAGGACCATCAAAGTTTATACTATATTCTTTAAACATATCATATAAATACTTTTTTACATTTTGAATAATAGTTTCAACGGAAGGATATTCATAGTTTTCAAACGGCAATAAAGCATCATAATAACTATTAAGATAAAATTCTAAACCACTTTCTCTATTATTAGGATCTAATAATGTAGCAACTAAAAATATACCTGGAATGGAATGAAAATACTTCAACCATTTTCGTTTCATAGAAGTAACATATTTTTCCAATCGTTCATTTTTCATGCACTCCTTAAAGACGAATGCAATTTTAACACAATTTTCAACAACAAGGTGAGAAGTAGGATAATAAATATCGGAAAATAAATTAGTAGCATCATTAAACACCTTTAAAACTTTTTTCAAATAATTACACGTAGACCATTGGTTTGTATATAACATAATTCCGGTTTCTTGTTGGGCAAAAAACGAACACAAAACCTCTCTATACGAATATGTATCTTTCAATAATTTATATGTAGAGTTCAACGAGTAGGCACGTCGGTTGACCGCCGCTTTAATTGGAGAAAATTCATTTTTCAAAACATTCAAACCATCTTGAGCACACAAATTCAAAATATGGCATATGCATCTAATATGAAAAAATAAGCCACCAATAGATGGTTTACAAATACTAATAAGTTCATTAACACTCGCCGTATTAGAAGTTGCATTGTCAAATGAAATAGAAAATATTTTTTCAACTAAACCATATTCTTGACAAATCAAATGAATTAATTGACAAAATTATGTGCATTGTGAGGAGTTTTAAAATCTCTATATGCAAGCAAACGTTTTTGTAAAGTCCATGAATTATCAACCCAATGACATGTAACACCCATGTAAGAGTTTCGTTCCCAATGATCACTCCAAACATTCGAGCAATTTGAAACTTTGTTTGGTAAACTAGCAAATTCATTACATAAGTTTAATTTATATTCACCAACAACTTTTTTAATATCACGAGTAAGGGTAGAGTGTGAGACTCTCGTACTCGAGGGATTAAAAGAAAGTTGGGTGAACTTTTCATATAAATCATCATTGGCAAAGTTAAAAGGAAGTGATCTAGAAGAAATAAATTTTGCGAATTTCTTTCTATGAGTAGCGTCGGAATATGTAAATAAAGAAGATGAATTCGTACTTACTTGTCCTCCTTGTAGTTGCGTTTGAGTCCTATTGATGCCGACTTTGTCGGGGTGTTTGTTGTTGAGATGGTTGTGCATATTCCCATATCCTCCTCCTTCTAGAAATTGGTAAGATGATGTACAATAGTTGCAAGTGACACGGTACTTTCTTTTTCGTTTTTTGCCGTCTTCCGTCTGTGGTTCGTTTGCGGGTGGCGGGATCTCAATTTTTTGAAAATGTTTCTTAAAAATGTCGGATTTTAACTCCGTTGTTGCCCGAGAACGAGTTCTTGGGTTCTTGGAGGAGGCAATTCATCCTCCTCTTCAATGGGCGGCACGTCTTCACCGGCAAAGACGGCGGCGGCTCGATAAGTTCGATCAATGTCGGTATCACTCCAATTTTCGTCAATTTCGATGCGATTGGGATTGTAGTCACCGACCGAAGGATTGTTGCCTTGTGATAAGCCGATGGGATGGACATTGGCGTCGTTATCGAGTGCGATACTCTTCCCCTTATCGGAACGACGGGAACGAGAAAAACCTCCACGGGAAGTTAATATTAATAAAAAAAATAAGAAAGATTAGTAGTGACTAAAGTAGTAGGATTATAAATATAAATTACAAAATATATTTGGAATTATAACACTAAACTTAATTAAGTTTAGTTTGGAATTAGGAAGGCTTGATAATAATTAAAGAATTTTGAAAATCACTAAATTTGCAAAGAGGGCAATRTAGAATAGAGAGATTATAGAAGATGAGAGATTATTGTGAGAGAAATAAGTTGGGAATGAGGGGTATTTATAGGAGTGAAAAAATCCAAAAAAAAAAAGCGGATAAACCGCCGGTTTTGGACCAAACCGGCCGGTTTAGGGTCGAACCGACGGTTTGAATCAACGGTCACTTGATCTCGACCGTTGATCATCAACGGTCACAAGATCAAGACCGTTGATTTCAAACGGCTCGCTGACGAAATACTTGAAAAGATTCAAATCAAGAAGTTCTAATTGGTCAAATCATATGAAAGAAAGAAACAAATAACTAGTCTCTTTGGAATTTGAAAATTCAAGTCGAAGAACTTTCGCGTGTAGAAGAAATGGAACACAAAATAGATGAGAGAGAAGTACTTTCTAAAGCAGAATTAGACGAGCTAAAATCTCGCTTAGACCAGTTGGAATAAGCCGTCAAAGACTCAGTCGATCGACTGAGGGGAAGTCGATCGACTGATTTTTATTTTTATTTTTAAAAATCGGCGGTTTGAACCGTCGGTTTACGGTTTGGGGTATGGAGAAACCGGAACCGGCCCGCCTTAACGCCGGTTCCGGTTGCGGTTGCGGTTTGAACCGTGGTCAACGGTTTCAAACCGGCGGTTCGTCCGGTTCGCCCGAACCGGTGGGCACGTTTAACCACACCACAAAGTCTAATTATAATTATTAAAAATAAGTAAAAAAATCAAGATGACACTAAAAAGTTACATAATCATGCATTTCTACTCATTTCCCATGACAATATCAAACATATCAACTTCTTGCCCACTTAAACATCTTTTCTAAATCAAGAATATCCTGGCAAATAATTTCGAAGAGTTGGTTAGTAAAGAAGATATTATAGTGGCCCCACACCTAATCATAAAGCTAAATTGAGACACTTTTCCTTGATTTATATATTTTTTATTTAGCACATGCAATGTATCTCTTTTGTACAACATGTATCTCTTTTGTACAACAGTTGTATTCCAAAAATAACAACAGTTTATGTTGAGTTCATAGCATTATCATAATCGTAAATATAAAATAGATATTCAGCAAAACCTGTTGTATTCTGAGTCGTTGCTTTTGATGAAGATAAAGGAGAAGCAATGACTCAGAATGCAGCAGGTTTTGCTGAATATCTATTTTCCTTTTACGATTATGATAATACTATGAATTCAGTATAAATTGTTGTTACTTGGGGAATAAAATTGCTGTACAAAACAGAAAAGGGAGTGGTGTTTACAAAAAATATATAAACCAAGGAAAATTGTCTCGATATATAATATCTTCACTACTAACCAACTCTTAAAACTATTTGCTAGGATATTCTTGATTTAATATTTATGCATCTATTCCCTTCATGCATGATAGAGTGAAAGGGATCTTATTGATATGTTTGATATTGTCATGGGAAATAGAAGTTTAGATTAGAAATGCATGATTATGTGCCTTTTTTTATTTATATTTATTTTCAATAATCCTAGCTAGACTTTGCAGTGTGGTGGTAGTTATCGCACGTATTGCAAAGTGCTTGAATGTTACATTATTTGTGTAAAGAGGTTAGAAGTCTGACGTAACATAATGACTATAACTTCAAGATTAAAACACTACAAAGAACAAACAAACAAGTTCTTGTTTTGGTTAGAAGAGTTGAGAGAATGTATCTTTCATTTCCTTGTTTGTGGATTTTAATTCTTTGATTGTCGTTAGATTTTAGTTACTCTCAATTAACCTGACCCGTGAATCCCTTTTCCTACACAGTTTTGACCAACTTTGGATCCGATCACTCATCTCAGGGTCCATTATGGTACCATTATAAGAATTTTAAAATGTCGGAAAATCTTGATGCCTCGTTATAATAATTAAAATAGTCATAAAATGCGCCAAAGGCTTAACATGTTGTGGCTTCACTTCCAAAATACCTGACTTACTCGTTTGAAACTCCTAAAAAGACATTATGTAGATTCTCAAACTTAAGATGTGTGACTTCCAAAATAACCGATTTGTTCGTTTTGAAACTCGCAACATGAAGACATGCCTTGTGTAGATTCTCAAAATGGTCATAAGAGAATGCGCCAAAGGTTTATGATAGGCCTAGGATGTTGATGGGGTTTCACTTCCAAAATAAATACCCGACTTTCTCGTTTTGAAAAACTCCTGACATGAAGACAATCCTTATGTAGATTCTCAAATCCTATTCATACCCCGGCCAAACTCTTCAACCCATATTTCAGTATAATGTTTGTGTAAGTGATTTTAACATTTTAACTGGCAATGTCACTAATTTTCTATTAATTTTTTTTCAACCTTTAACTCAATCCATGGACCTTCGTCAAATTTTAAGACAACTGTGTACATGTCATATTTCCGGTAATATGGAACCACCTCCTATCTTAGACTTTGCTGCTGCAGCTTGGAGATTTAGAATGCGGTTACAATAATCATACCCGTCTCCCAAAAATTGAATAGTTTTAGGGTTCATGTGTGTAAAGAACAAGAATGAAAACGGTTGTGAAATTAGCATACAATCCATCATAACAACATTATTTTTAACCATAAGTTGTGTGCAGTGTGATATATAATCCAAACACATATCATTAGTTTGGTTGGAGGAACCACTTCTACTTGGTATTTCACAAAATAACAAACAATAATTTGATAATAAATTAAAACGTGTAACCATGGGAGTAGTGATCACAAATATAATATATTAAAAATTAGTAAATCATCCCCCTTTTTTTCAAGATTTTATTAATATTCCAAAAAAAACGAGCACAACTTTTTCTTGAATCAGTTAAAACATTTATAGAAACATATCCATTTACAAAATGAAAGAAAACGAGTATTAATTAATTACAAAAGAAGATGGAAAATCCAATTCCTATTTATTTCAACTCTAAAAAAGTTTTTTTAAAAAATTGTGTGCAGAACTTAATACTATTTGATAAGTATACATGAGGTGTTCGTGGCACATTTTAAAGAAATTGGCCAAAAAAATTGGATACCACGTCGACAAGGGTCTGATAATTTTTTGGCAGTATGTGTATTTATGTATAATATGCAGTCAGTTCAAGGATTTGGACAGGAATGGAGATTGATGACCAACACTTGTGATTTTCACGATAACGATCAGTATTATACCATGCTTCTTGAAAACAACTTTCTGGGCTGGGAATCGGGAGTATTAACGCATTTTTTTATGGTATTGAACACTTAATTACCCGAGTTGAAATTTGAAACAATGCAAGCTAGCAACAAGGAGAGGAAAGAGTTAGAAAAAGAGTTGCAGGTTGATTTCAAATTGTTCTCTCACATAGGTTTATGTATAAACGAAGCCTTGCATAAACAGTAAAGCTCAAAATGCACATAAGGTGAGAGTGGGAGTGGAATTGAAGATCCAGGGACTGGGTTTTTAAAATGTAGGACAACATAAGTTTTTAGGGATTTTGAATATTTTCAGCTGGCCTCTATTTTTCGGTCTCTCTTTTGCCATTATATTTAACGTAAAAAAATATAAAATTCTTACTGTTTTTTAAGAAATAAAATGGTTCAGTTTATCTCTTGGAGTCATAAACAGGTAGGGAATGAGTATACTACCGGTTTATAAATCATATATATTAATATATACATTGCAATGTATTATTTACAAATTAAAATAATAACACATAACATATATAATATAACCTATTTTATTCCTATGCTTATTCTTATCATTTTACTAGCTATTTGTAATTAGTTGCTACTTTTACATAACATATATAATATGTATAGAAGTCACATTAATATATATGGGTGTTGACAATGGTTCGAACCCTAAATCTCTCAAATTATTTGAGATTTATCTTTTACTTTTCAACCATTTGACCCAACTTATTAAAAAAAAGTCACATTAATATATAATTACATTTATAACATGTATGCTGTCTAATATTATTAAATATTAAAAATGGGTATAATTGGGTACTTTCTTATATTGGCCAGTAACCATGCCCCATATCCGACCCAAAATCCAGGTACCAAATACATTCAATGGCAACCTCGTATTAAGATAAACAATAACCTCTTAAAAGGTATTAATGGTATTTGTGTTCAAGAAACAAAATGATTGGATAAATAGCTGAATTTGATCGTACTAAACTCCAAGAACAAGTACAAAAAGTGATTGTGTCATTTTATTTGAATTTTCTTTTACACAGGGTGCGAGATATGTTTTAAGTCGATTCATAATCACACTACAAAAAAACAGTGTTCTACCGATAAATTATTCCCTCGAGTAGGCCAAAATCCCTCGGTATTCACATTATCGAGAGAATTAATCCCTCGATAAAATTCTCGTCGGTACGTAATTATTGACGAATTTTATTGTTATAATGAGGTATTTACCGATATTCCCTTGGTAAACACCGAGGAAAATTTGGGTTTTTTATCGCTAGAATTAATGAGGGAATATATATCATTCCGTACCAAGGGATTTATATTTCCTAGTATTTAACTATGGCCTTATATGTGACCATTTTAATTATCAAATGTTTACGAGGGAAATTGATACCTTAAGGAGATGGGGTTTAATCATTTGATCAAGTGTTCTTACAAGTACTATATTTAGGAGATGGGGTCTAATCATTTGATCAAGTATTCTTACATGTACTATATTTTGTAGTTTTTATATTTATTATGTATATGAGTTAACGTTGTAAATCATATTTATAAATAATTATATATTATAAAAAGTGCACTATTATTATATTATATATATATATTGAAATAATAATAAATTGAGATAATAACAAATAAAAATAAATTTACAAAAAATTGTTATTGTTATTGAACAAATATGCATTATATATTATATTTTATTTTTATTATATATTAGTTAAATTTATAAATTATAATATGATTTTATATTATTATTTAAAAGTGTGTTTTAATTTTGTTATATGTATTGAAAATTATATTATATATGTTAAAAAAATTATATATTTTTATGCTAAATCCCGAGGTATTTGGCATCGAGAATTTTGTTTTATTTTAATTTTTACGTTGATATTACAAAGGGAATAAAAAAATCTCTTAGTATTACAAAGAAAATTTTGTTTTTTTCTCGTTAATTTTATTATAAAAAAATAATTAATTTTATATTTTTATGCTAAAACTACTTAGGGATTTCAAATCTTTTGGTAAATTACCAGGAGAATTTTAATCCCTAGGCGGTTCATTTTATTTTTATTTTTTATGTTCAATTTATTGGGAGATTTTTGTATTCCCTTTATAATTTTGGCATTGAAAAACTATTTTTGTATTTTTTTATTCTGAAACTACTTGGGAGTTTCAAATCCATTGGTATTTTTCAAGGCAATTATGGCCGGTTTTTCTATAGAATCAGGGCTCCATTATGGAGCACTATAAATAACATGACATTTATCTGAGCTTTTAATCTTTTTTTTTTAATTTTATAAATGCACGGTGGGGGTGAATGTCATGTGTTATATAGAGCTCCGTAATGGAGCCCTATTTGATTCTATAGAAAAATTTCAATTATGACGGTAAGAATTGACACCTAAATACCAATGTGCTAATCTTTCGGTATATCTGTCGATAATGCCAAGCCTCATTAATTACTGAGAGAATGTGATCCCTCTGTTAAAATCCGTCGTAATCTACTTATTTTTTTTTTGTAGCTTCTTTTAAAAGTCATTTATCCTTTTGTAGAAAACGAACTGATTTGTTTCTATTTAAACTTTTCCAAAATATGCATTTTGGTCATCCCAAAGTTATTTATTTGGATGTCAGTAACGAATGGTATTTCCAGCATAAGAGAGGGTCAATATGCAACTCCGAATGCATTGGGCCATTGATTTTGACTTCTATCTATGATTCTTTGTTATTTGGGAATTCGTGGATAGTATGATTGTGAAAGTTATTCTAATTTTCACGTCAAACAACCAAGAAAAAGCAGAAAAAACAACAAAAAAAAATCAAACTTAAAAACCAAACTTCAACTCAACCTACTTGAATGAACTAATGTTAATGCAGAGCAAGACTGATGGTGATGACGATGATCTTTTTACGTACATACATAGTGGACCAATCAATAATACATGCATCTGCTGCCAATCATTTCTATTAATATTACTACTGCACATTGATTACTAGTAGTAACTATATATTACATCACCATAGCGGCGATTATAATGAACCTCAATTCTCATTGGCTTAAAATGTTGGATCCCAAAAAAAAGCAAATTTTCACGTTGAGATTCACTAATCTGCATTCAAGAAAACAAAATTAGTCGCCTACAATTATTTATATATATGGAAACGGGGGGTGGTGGGGTGGGGGTGAGTTTTGTGGGAACATATATAATAGTTAATCTGATTAAAACTTGTTGTATCATATACCTGTTTAAGCATACGAGCTGCAAAATCATGGCCATCACTGTGCTTTGACTTCAGCACCTTCTCCAAATCCTGCATATTTATATTCCATTGAGAAAAAAAATATGATACAAATTTACAGCAATTGAAATTCATTCTACACAAACAAATAAGTTTTTAAGGAATCCATACCTGCACATCATCAGGACTATTAACCGCATAAGAAATTATGTGGGTTTTATCAAGGACTTCATCTTCATCATTCCAGTAAACAAAAAAAATGCTTAATAACCCCCTTCATTAAGGACAAAAACAAAGTAACTTAAAGCTGCGGCGATATCAAAATAAAGCAGAGAGAGACCTCATCCTAGCATAATCATTATCATAGGGATCATCATCAGATTTTGTAGCTTCCAGAATATCCAACAAACAAGGATCTCGTTTCATAGCCTCAGCTGCACATTTCTTTGAATATTTATGCAGACCCTCGACCATAGCTGGATCCTGTAAAATGACAAAATGTGATTAAGTAAATGGGACAAACCTTAGTTTGACATTTAATCCCACAATTATATATAATCACACCAGAAATGTAATACCTTGTCCAAGTATACCAACAAAATCTCTTTCTTGCCAAACACTCCGTACCCTCGTGAAATTCAAATGCGCCTTTCGGGCCGTCTTTCATAAACCCTTTGAGGGCAGTGAGTAGCTCTTTTGCACTCACAAATATATCTGACTTTCTTATAACTGTATCATGAGCCAGTACCCACGTGGCTTCATGCTACACAAATATATCTAACAACAACATTAAACAACAGGACCAATAACAAACAGGAAATCAAATATATATAAAAAAAGTTACACGGAAAAGCTGAGCAATGGGAGAGTTTGAAGAATGTGACTTGGGAAGGGTTGTTGTTGTTGTTGTTTTTATCTTGGGACTGCCTTTATCTTCTTCCTTCAGATAATATTGAGGAAGGACTAATTTATAACTCAATTTTAGCCAAATCCAACCAAATGGACTCGGATTGAATTGAACCAATTTACATGAAGCAAAACAACAATTTATACAAAATATACGGGGAGGGAAAAAACTGCAATAACTGAATCATTAACAATTACATAAAAAGTGTAGCACCTGAAACATCGGAATTGGCCTTTGAAGATGAGAAAATCTGCTTTGTACAACGAATAAAAAAAAAAAAAAAAAAAGAGAGAGAGAAAACTCAAAACATAAAATGCGAGAAGGATACGCCTCGTCGCCTCTTTGCCTTTCCTTTCTTTCCTTTTTTTCTTTTTGGGCTTTAAAAAAACCTAACGCGTTTTATATATTTAAGTCAAAAAAATACCTTTAAAGTTTCCTAAAATTTAAAATGAATAGAAGATTAAAATAAACTAGTTTAATACCCGTGTATTACACGGGGTTTATTAAAAGATAAATATAAAAATATTTGCGATAATTACAAATTTTTATGTAAAATGAGAAATTCAAATGATGTATTCTCAACTCTTGCCTTGTACATGTTTAATTTATTTATTAATTATTATAATTATTAAATTTTTATTTTCATGCTTAGATTCAATTCGTTAATAATTTATTTACATACTTATAAAAATTCAAAAGAAGTCACATTCTAAACCCGTGCCTAATCTCTACTTATTAATTATTATTACGTTATTTTGTATTTAATGTTTAGATTAAATTCGTTAATAATATTACTTACATACTTTGAAAACATAAACGGATGTCATACTCTCAACTCGTGTCGCATTGTATCGATGTCTAATCAATATTTAATAATAACGGGGAAACCCGCATAAAATTGAGTTTGAAAAAATATAAAATATACAACACCCGCGTGTTACATGTGAATATGTGATATAAAATATTAAATTTATAAGACACTGATAATTCTATTGAAAAAATGTCGTGCATCTAACTTGTAGTATATGTAATATTATTTTATTTTTTTTTCTGCGTAAGATACTAATTTGTTCGTGCAGATATATAATATATATGTATCAATGCATTATATTTGAATTAGATAAAAAGATTTAGAATATATTTAATATTTATTTTTCTAGGCATAATAATTTATTATTAGTATTAGTATTAGTATTACGTTATCTTTTTTGTTTCACTTTGTTTTTATTTTTTGTTTGGTGTAACAATAGTTTTGCATATATATTTTTAATATTATCTTCAATTTATTATATTGGGATTAGATAAAAAACTTTAAGTTTATATTTTTATATTTATTTTCCTTTTGTAAAATATAATATTAGGAAAGTATTAAAGTAGGTAAATATATAAAAAGAAAAAATAATAAATTAGGTTAATATTAGGCTCGGATGACACCGAAGCACCAAATGTTTTTTCAAAGCTAACGAATCATGAGAAGCAGACACATAGGATAAGATAAGAGGATTTTGCATTAATATATAGGGTAGATTTCAAATTTCGGCTGGAGTTAATTGTTTGATTTTATACGGTACATTTTTTCTTCATTTCAAAATATATTATCGTGCCTAAACGATCTGATGTGAAGTAAGCATTAAAAACAAGGTCCGATTAGGTTGGGCCAAGCAGATGCTGCGCTGGCCTAACGGGCCTTACCGAGAGCCTCAACAAGAGAGGTCAACGAAACATAGGTGTCGTTGACCGGTTCATAAATAACGATTTTATTTACTGATACTCGGTTGAGCTAAGCCAGACAGAGAGATGCTGGAAGCGAAGAGGTTGAACAAAGCAGTTGTTCCTGAAACCCTAATCCCTCACCCTTCTCCCGCCAATCTCCAATGCACCCGTCTTGCTGTCCATGTTTGTCTCTCTCTATTTTCTTTTTCCGTTTTATTTTTTAATTTTATTTTCATGACTAACGACTTGGTGGTTGGTGCAGGCCAATGGGGACGCGTCATCTTGCTGGGTTTATGTTGCTTCTGGTTCTCGCATTTACAAAATCCAAGTATTCTTTCATTCCCCTTTATTCACCAATTAACTGTATTGAGATTATCTTTGGATTTTGGAGAATTAGTGTGTGATTTTCTTAAGTTAGATTCTGTTGCAATTATTATCATATTTTCTTTCTTATATGGTTTTGAATATATTTAATAATGGTTGGTTTTATTGCCATTTTCTTATATTGCTTTTTTATTTTTTAATGTCTCAGGTTGAAATGAAGGATTCATCTGTGGGTCGAGGAAAAGAAAGTCTTCTAATCCCCGAGCGTACTCAGGTACTCTGCTTCGTCACCCAAAAGTTCAATCAACATTTCTAAAATTGTACATATTTTGATGATTCAGCTGCTCAAATTACACATGTATGTATTTATAAAGGTTCTGGACTCATCGTTGATTAGTCGCTGCCCTCATCGGTCAGAGATTCAAAGCATTGTGCTTGCAGAATCTAAAAGTGAGACACTGTTCATGCAGTTTATTATATTACATTGATTTCACTCTTAAATGACTTTGAAAATTATGATGACTACTTTGTTTTTGAGAGAAGATGTTGTAATATTTTGGAAATCGGATAAAATAGTGATTTTCTTTTTTTAAGAAGAAGAATGAAATTTTGGAGGGTGTGAATGGATATGAGATGAAATGTAATGATTAAAGTTGTTTTAATATAAAAATAGTAAAACAATAATAGTAAATGATTGGTAGCTAGAGTTATGTGAGTGGTTGAATAATAAGGATTTATGGGAAAATGTGTATTAATGACTACTGATTGCATATTTTTTCATAGAAAAATGAGTTGAAGTGATTGCTGGAAGAAGAAAGTGAAATGAGATGTATAGTGTAAATTTTGAAATATTTCCAAAATTAAATAAATCTTATTTTATATTGAGATTATAACCAATTACAGCTATATTTATTTTTATTAGGGATTTTACTAATAAAAAATTGCAAGCAGGTAAAGATTGCTCAATATTGGGAAGTGTAGACTCCTATGGTCACCTCATTGTTTCCCCATTTGATACTAGCAATACAGGTTTGATTCCCTAACACATTTTTATTTTTTATTTTCTTATTTTGTTTAACGGTTCAAAAAATTATGCTTATTATTGCTTGGCTTAATAACGTGCATACGTTCTGTTCCAAAATGTAGATGGGTTTACATATTCGGTATCTCCTCGGGATTATGGTGTTGGAGAAGGCGGGTGGGCTGGGCTGTGTTTTAATCCAAATCAATTGTCCATGGTGACTTTATTTTCCTTATTATTGGATCTTATGTCAATTCTTATATATTGGTTCTTGCCGTTATTTAGGCCTTTAAAAAATGTGTATGTTTTGTACTCTTATTGCTTGTGCCAATTCATGCTCTTTTTTATCTATTGTTAAAAAAAATGCCGAGTGTTAAAATACTTGTTTTTTTAAACATTAACTTTTTGAGTGGTAATTTGTTATGCAAAATATATTTTTACCATATTTGAAGTATCTTTGAACTATGTTCTTGGTCCAGGCAGCTGTGGCACGTAGCTTTTGTAAGAGCATTGATATTTATGACCAAGATATTCATCTCCGCACTTTACGTACGTGAGTATTTTATTCCCCTTTCTTTAATTTTTTTTAAAATAAAAATAAAAAATCGACAGTATTAGTCTGTTAAATTGAACGTCTTTTGTGATGGCCGATAGAGATTGCGATCGAATTAACCGCTTTCGTATTTCAAGTTGAGATGTCGTGTGTTTATATTATGTCTCACTTATAAAATAGTCATTTTACAGACTATCTTATCCATCTTCGCTAATTTTTATGGATAATTCAATGTTAGCCGTCACAGAAGGTTCCCAGGTATATTTATAATATCAAAAAAAGTTACATATTCACTTATGATAATAGATAGATATAATCATATTTTCGTCTTATTGAAATGTTGCAGCTTAGTATATGGGACTTACGAGTGAAAGAAAATGGGGGTTGTGTGCATAGAATGACAGGCTCTGTAGGAGATATTTTATATACAGTTACTATGTCGTCAACTGGTAATGTTGCTGCCGGTGGGGCTGACCGCACTGTGACTATCTACGATCCACGCAGGTTAGTTGACTTGTTATAATGCCCTAATTGTGAAGTGTACCATGTCATTAGTACTATGATATAGCCCCGTAACTTCGGGAGAAGGGGTGCCTGTGATGTGTGAACAATGGGAATGTTATGTGAATTTTTTAAACTCTTAATTCTATTTAGGTTTTCTTATAAGGAAATTATAATGGTTAATTACAGAATACACCATTGAGGTTTAGCTTAATTACCAAAAAAAGAAGCTATCTTTCAAAATTACAAATACCCCATTACGGGAGGATTTGTAAATTTAAAAGTTTTTTTTTTTTTTTTAATTAGACTAAACCTCGGCGGTGATTTTTGCAATTTACCCAAATAATATTTATTTTATGCAGATGGTGCTCAGTATCTAGATGGATAAACTGCTCAAAATATGAGGTTAGTAGTTGTGTGCATGCATCGGTTTATGATTAAAGACAAGTAGTTTAACACTTTTTAATCTTGTTCTAAAGG
Source organism: Phtheirospermum japonicum (assembly GCA_014905375.1). Classification (NCBI taxonomy): domain Eukaryota; kingdom Viridiplantae; phylum Streptophyta; class Magnoliopsida; order Lamiales; family Orobanchaceae; genus Phtheirospermum; species Phtheirospermum japonicum. The sequence continues at coordinate 323,075 of BMAC01000134.1, forward strand.
TTTGTATGTCATATATGGCATATGCAGCTAAGGAGTGTCTTCTTCTATTTACTCGACATACCTTCTTGTTTACTGCAGATAACTGGACTTGCTTTTTCATCCGTTGATCCTAATTATATCTATGTGCAAGGAGTTGATTATGAGGTAGATGTTTTATTTATTTATTTATTTATTTCCAGCTGTTATCATTGATTTGCCGTGTATATCACCTAAAAGACAATTGTGGATTCATCTTCACCCCTAGTTTCAAGATTTCGTCACTTGAAACATAATCTAAGTTACTTTGCTCAACTATTTCGCAAAGACAATGAAATTTGAAACATATATTAGAACAAGAATTAATGAATTTTGTCATTGTGCCTTTTTTCTTTTTCACTGAAGATGCAATTTTGAGAAGTATTGTGGGATCTCAACTATAAAATGCTCTAATAGTGTTATCTGAAGGATAAACTTATATTGTAATTATGTCATATAAAAAAACACCATGTGCAAATGCTTTGTAGGTTCTCTGTGGTCAATGGAGAGAAAGCAAGAAGGCATTTTCATTTAGAGGGGACTCGAACTGGCTCGGGTTTAGCAAGGTTTGTTCGTTATCTCCCCGATCTTCATAAAAAGTGTATATAAGTATACACCTTCAGTGTGGTAAAAATAAAAAGATAACCAAATTATTTTAACGCTTTGTTTTCCGCACAACTTTTTTTGGCAGAATAAGCTGTTTTTTAGCAGCTATTTTTCACCTTGTTGGTAGAGATCCATTTGGAAAAATAAAATAAAAAAATCATCTATCTTTCAAAATTATAAATATCTCTGTAAAGTATAACAAGCATGAAGCAGCAACCTCTTGAAGTTTGTGTTTGATTAATAAATAAGTACTCGATCGGTTCAATTCGTAAAATAGAAACAAACATTAAGGTGTTATTTGTAATTTTGAAAGGTAAATGGATTTGTATTTAATTAGACTGAAATTTGAGGGCATTATTGGTAATTAACTCTATTCTTGAATGCATATTGAGCTCATCATCAGAATGGCACTTTCTAATCCATTTAAATTTCTTCTGTGCAGTGTGCCAGTAGGGATATTTTGGCGGGATGGTGCGATTCGGGCAGCATATTTGTTGCAGATGTTTCCTAGAAAATTCGAATAGATATGAAAGAGCACATCTGTAATGAATTCTCATGCTAAAAGAAAAATATTCAGCTTCATTTTATTTTGTCAGACATAGTCTTCATCTTCGTTCGTTTCAACGTTAGTTGCGGATCAAGAATTTTGAATGCAGGGATACAATAGAAAGATAGGCACATAAACATTTTTTTTTTTTTTTATAAATATATATATTTAAGGCCGTACAACTAAAAGGGCAAACACTCTTGTTAGGCTGGACTAACGGATCATGCATTTAGGACAAAATTTTCATATCAATACATTATAGTGCAAAAATTAATAAATTATAATAAAAAATCGATACATCATAACACGGGTAAGAGATTTATGAAAAAAAAAAAAATACATCACAGTACAAAAACTAATATATTATAATATCAGATCAGATGACCTAACGGGTCATGACCCGTTAATCTAGCCAAACACAAGTGTTTGCCAACTAAAATATGTAAATATGATAGCATGTTACCCGTTAATCTAGCCAACTAAAATATGTAAATATGATAGACAAACACAAGTATTTTGCCAACTAAAATATGTAAATATGATAGACAAACACAAGTATTTGCCAACTAAAATATGTAAATATGATAGACAAACACAAGTATTTGCCAACTAAAATATGTAAATATGATAGCATGTTACTACGACGCTAGAGCAACTTTAGTTGCAACCCTATTCCTCAAACTTTTTAAATTCTCAATCTGCCATATCATCTATAAAAAACTCAATTATAATATAAATTTGTGATTACTTTAAAATAAATATTGTGTCAACATGACTTATTATAATAAAAAGAAACATTACAATAGCAAAATACAACACACTATAAAAGAAATAAAAATACACCAAAAGATAAATGAATGATATGTTTTTTATTTTTGTAATTATAATGTATATATAATCTATACACACGCACATCAAATGTGAAAAAACAAAAACAAAAAAATAAAAAAAAATTACAAAGGTAAGAAAATGGAAGAAGAAAAAATCATTAAAGGCAGATTTTATAGGTGGCCCCCGGACACCCCACTCTTCCCCTCTGGCGTGTGTATAGGCCCTGCTGCCGCTCACCCCCTCTCCCTTCTCTTTTTTTGTTTTCCCCTTTTTTTCTCTCCCGTTTTCTCCTCACCTTGACTTATTCTTCTCCCACATCCCCTCTCCCAACCCATTTATTGGGCCAAACCCAAACCCAACTCGTTACAAATGCTCTTACGACATTATATGAAGCACATTGCTTTCGGAAGTAAATTGATTTTACCCACTGTTCTGATCGTGTGATTTAACTGTTCTGCAATAACTGTTTTTGCAGATAAAAATTATATTAAAAGATATTTGGTCCTCCCTCCGTCGGTTTAAGGGGTTTTTCAGTTTCTTTCATTATCTATCAATTCACGCAAATTATATACTGAAATTAAGAACGGCAAGGAGAGAGAAGTCAGATATATTCCAACATTTCAACAATCGGACTGGACAATCAGACTGGGCAGAACAGGAAGGATATGGCTGCTCACGGTTAGTCATATTATTATTCATGAAGTTCAAGATTTGGGACTCATTTATGTTTTATTGATGATTAATCATGAAAATCGATTTATATGTGGTATCAGATCGTCAGGTTTATGAACTCATGAGTTTCCGATTTATATATGCAAAATTGAGTATTATTTTTCCAATGCAATTTTATGTTCGTATGGTGATATCTGCCTGTTATATGCCTATGGATTTTTGATATATGTTATATATCCGCTGCAATACATGTTTATGGATTTTGTTATAATCGATGCTCAAATTGCATATGGGTTTTGATATATGTTATATATCCGCTGCAATACATATTTATGAATTTTGTTATAATCAGTGCTCAAATTGCGGGTAAATATATGTTCAGCTTTTGATATTTTTTATCACTGATTAATTGGGATGCTAATAATAATTGTGAACAATAATTATGGATCACCACGGATTGTTCTGGCATGAATAATATTCACTTTATTTCCTACTATATTGATTTTGTATGGATAAAAGTTTTATTTTATGAGTTCATCATGTTTATCTATTCACGATTATATGATCATGTTTTCTTTATTGATGTTATTTTATGAGTTCATCATGTTTATCTATTCACGATTATGTGATCATGTTTTCTTGATTGATGAATTATCTGTAATATATTTATGCCAAACAATTATGAATGAATTATGACTGAATTGAATTTCAAGTATTATTGTGTGTATTTGAAATTTTTTAATAAATGATTTAGTTAGCCATTAGTTATCTAATTTGTAATATTTATTATTTAATTTGACTTATATATTATGAATAATTTGTTAGTCACCAAAATGGCCAAATTAGAAAGTTTATTATAAATGTCAAATTAAATAAAAATTCAATTACCCATAATTATGTGATGCTATAATCGAAATGACATTATGATATAATATTGAGTATATTGACGTTTCATTGATTATAGAATATTTAAGGATCCACCCAAAGGTAGATCAATTATTTTATGATCAAGAACATTATTGTGGTTAATTAAAATATTTTATTAGATGTGTTAGCATATCCAAAGATGGCGAACATATTTAATTAAAATATTTTTAATACCAATTATTTAGGAAATTTAGCCTTTAGCATCAATTACGTTTAATGTAGTACATTGTTGCATCGCCCAAAGGAACTTCAATGTACATTTATTGTCTCTTTTCTCGAATCCGAATTATTTAATCTCAAAACGTTAATGTACCAATCAACTATTCTAATTGCAGTACCTATTCATGCTTCTCTTCTTTCGCATGCTTCGTCTGTTCCTATGTTTAACGGGCTTAACTATTATGAATGGTGCGAGCAAATCCAATTTCACCTTGGTGTTTTGGATCTTGACTTAGCACTTCAAGTTGAAAAGCCTGCTGCTATTACTGATACTAGCAGCGATACTGAAATATCTGTCCATAATGCTTGGGAAAGATCGAACAGACTAAGCCTTATGCTTATGCGAATGAGTATAGCAAACAACATCAAGTCCACTCTCCCTCAAACTGAAAATGCTAAGGAATTCATGAAATCAGTGGGAGAACGCTCCCAAACTTCTGATAAGTCTCTTGCTGGGACATTAATGGCTACTTTAACTACCATGAAGTTTGATGGTTCTCGTAGCATGCATGAGCACGTCATTGAAATGACGAACATTGCAGCAAGACTTAAGTCCTTAGGGATGACTGTGGATGATAACTTCCTAGTGCAGTTTATTTTGAATTCACTGCCTTCTGAGTATGGTCCTTTCCAAATGAACTATAACACCATGAAAGACAAATGGAATGTGAATGAGCTTCATAGTATGTTAGTTCAGGAGGAAACGCGGATTAAGAATCAGGGAACTCATTCTATTCATCTCGTTACCAATCATGGAGCTGGTAAGAAAGTCGGAAGAAAGAAAGGAAAGGGCAAGCATGGACCATTGAAAGTGAATGAGTTATCTCTCCAAATCCAGAAAAAGGAACATAACGATCTCAAGTGTCGTTTCTGTGGGAAACCCGGACACTTCCAAAGAGATTGCCTGAAACGTAAGGCATGGTTCGAAAAGAAAGGTATGCTTAAAGCTTTCGTATGTTTCGAATCAAATTTAGTTGAAGTTCCTCATAATACCTGGTGGCTTGATTCTGGCTGCACCACTCATGTTTCAAATACGATGTAGAGATTCCTTACGACCCGAATCACAAATCCAAATGAAAATTATGTGTACATGGGAATTCGAGTCAAAGCTCCAGTTGAAACTATTAGAACTTATCGTCTTATTTTAGATTCCGGACACCATTTAGATTTATTTCAAACTCTTTATGTACCTTCCGTTTCTCATAATTTGGTTTCTCTTTCAAGACTTGATTCTGTTGGATATTCCTTTAAATTGGAGAATGGATGTTTTAGTTTGTTTAAACAAAATTTTTTTATTGGTTCCGGTGTCCTTAATGATGATCTATATAAACTTAAGTTCGATAATAATTTTGCTGAGACTCTTTTAACCCTGCATCATAATGTTGGAACTAAACGTGGTTTAGTGAATGAAAATTCTGCTTTCTTGTGGCATAAACATTTGGGGCATATTTCCAAAGAACGAATGAAAAGATTGGTAAAAAACGAAATCCTTCCAAATTTAAATTTTACCGATCTTGACATTTGTGTGAATTGTATTAAGGGAAAACAAACAAAACACACAAAGAAGGGAGCCACTAGAAGCACACAGCTTCTTGAAATAATACACACCGATATCTGAGGGCCTTTTGATGTTTCCTCTTTCGGAAAAGAAAGATATTTTATCACTTTTTTCGATAATTTTTCACGTTATGGTTATATCTATCTATTAAATGAAAAGTCTCAGTCTGTAGATGCCCTCGAGGTATTTATTATTGAGGTTAAAAGACAACTAGATAGAAAAGTGAAGATTATTAGATCTGATAGAGGTGGTGAATTTTATGGAAAATATAATGAATTTGGGCAATGTCCAGGCCCGTTTGCCAAATTCCTTGAAAAGCATGGTATATGTTCTTAATATACTATGCCAGGTACACCACAACAGAATGGTGTAGCAGAAAGACGTAATCGTACTCTATTGGATATGGTTAGGAGTATGTTAAGTATTTCTTCATTACCCACATCATTGTGGATGCACGCTCTTAAAACTGCCGTATATTTGTTAAACAGGGTTCCTAGTAAGGCAGTTCCTAAGACTCCTTTTGAACTGTGGACTAGTAGGAAACCTAGTTTAAGGCACCTGCATGTTTGGGGTTTCCCGGCAGAAGTAAGAGCTTACAATCCACAAGAAAAGAAAATGGATCCAAAGACAATCAGTGGTTTTTTCATTGGCTATCCTGAAAAGTCCAAAGGGTATAAGTTTTATTGTCCTGATCATAGTACAAGAATTATTGAAACTGGAAATGCTAGGTTCATTGAGAATTGTGAAATTAGTGGGAGCCAAGAACCACGTAATGTGGATATTCAAGAAGTTAGGGTGCAAATTCCTTTGCCCATAACTCCTTGTAAAGTTGTTGTTCCTCCCATTGTTGAACAGCCTAATATTGGGCAAGAACAACACATTAATGACCATGAAACTCACAATAATGATAATGAACCTGCAATAAATGAACCACATGAAACGCAATTACGTAGATCTCAAAGACAAAGGAGATCTGCTATTTCAGATGAATATGTGGTTTATCTTCATGAGTCAGAATGTGACTTAGAAGTTGATGATGATGATAATTCTATAAAATGGTTAGATGCCATGAAAGATGAGTTGAAATCTATGGAACAGAATGAAGCCTGGGACCTTGAATTGCCAGAAGGTTCTAAAAGAGTCGGGTGTAAATGGGTCTTTAAGACCAAACGCGACTCCAATGGCAATATCGAACGACATAAGGCCAGACTTGTTGCAAAAGGTTTTACTCAGAAAAGTGGTATTCATTATAATGAGACCTTTTCACCGGTTTCTAAGAAAGATTTTTTTAGAATTATTATAGCTTTGGTAGCTCATTATGATTTGGAGCTACATCAAATGGATGTGAAACAGCCTTTCTGAATGGTAATTTTGATGAAGAAGTTTATATGGATCAACTTGAGGGTTTCTCCATAAAAGGAAAAGAACGTATGGTGTGTAAACTTAAGAAATCGATATACGGACTTAAACAAGCTTCCCGTCAATGGTATCTTAAGTTCAATGATACCATCACTTCTTTTGGATTTGAAGAAAACATTGTTGATCGATGTATTTATCTGAAAGTCAGTGGGAGCAAGTTTATTATTCTGATTCTGTATGTTGATGACATCTTACTTGCAACGAATGATCTTGGTTTGATGTATGACACCAAGAAATTTCTCTCGAAAAACTTTGAAATGAAAGATATGGGTGAGGCAACTTATGTGATTGGAATAGAAATATTTCGGGATAGATCACAAGGATTTTTGGGTTTGTCTCAGAAAGCATATATTAACAAAGTTTTAGAAAGATTTAGAATGGAAAAGTGCTCATCAAGTATTGTTCCAATTCAGAAGGGAGATAAGTTTAGTCTTATGCAATGTCCAAAGAATGAATTGGAACGTAAGCAAATGAAAGATATTCCTTATGCATCAATTGTTGGGAGCTTAATGTATGCACGGACTTGTACGAGGCCAGATATCAGTTTTGTTGTTGGAATGCTTGGTCGTTATCAAAGCAATCCAGGAAAAGATCACTGGATAGCTGCAAAGAAAGTATTGAGGTACTTGCAAGGGACAAAAGATCACATGCTTACTTATCGTAGGTCTGATCGTTTAGAGGTGATTGGTTATTCAGATTCAGATCATGCCGGATGTGTTGACACGAGAAAGTCCACATCTGGTTATGTGTTCCTATTAGCTGGGGGGCCAATATCATGGAAAAGTGTGAAGCAGTCTATCATTGCTGCATCCACTATGGAAGCTGAATTTGTGGCATGCTTTGAAGCCTCACTTCAAGTAAATTGGTTGCGTAATTTTATCTCGGGACTTGGAATAGTCAACAGTATTGCCAAGCCGCTGAGAGTTTATTGTGATAATGTCGCAACTGTTTTCTTCTCTAAACACGACAAGTATTCAAAAGGTGCTAGACATATGGAATTAAAATACCCTGTCGTTAAAGAATAAGTTCAGAAACAAAAGATGTCAATCGAGCATATTAGCACCAATCTCATGATTGCAGATCCTTTGACCAAAGGATTATCCCCAAATGCATTTATTGAACATGTCAGAGGAATGGGGATTGTTAATGTAACCTAATGATTCTATGCTTTATGTATTTGACACTTTGAGCTCTTTTATGTATTGTTTCTGAAATTAATTGATATCCTGTTTGTCATTAATGTATACATAAATGTTGACACAACTTTAACAGGATCTAGTCTATTACTAGACATTAATGTGGACCATTATTGATTTTACGTTTATGACAATTTAAGTAGAAAACTAATATTGTGGTACATAGAAGTAACTATGTCGGGTAATTGATATAGAACCGCCGTGACTCATATTAGTATATACTTAATAATGAATTATGAGTCGACCAATGAAATTAAAACTTATCATTATGATGTGACCATTATGATTAGTTTTTAAACCATGAACGTATATTCTATCACTCGGCCAAGTGGGAGAATGTTAGATATATGTGGCCTGTGCCATATATATATAATTAGTTTTAATATCTAGTTAATGGTTTATATAATTAATAAATTTAATAGATAAGTTTTATTAATATTTCATTGGTTAATTAAAAGAGTTGGTTTTTCACCAACTACGCACACGTTGATAGACCGTGTGATTTAACTGTTCTGCAATAACTGTCTTTACAGATAAAATATATATTAAAAGATATTTGGTCCTCTCTCCGCCGGTTTAAGGGGTTTCTCAGTTTCTTTCATTATCTATCAATTCACGCAACTTATATACTGGAATTAAGAACGGCAAGGAGAGAGAAATCAGATATATTCTAACATTTCAACAATCAGACTGGGCAGAACACGAAGGATATGGCTGCTCACGGTTAGTCATATTGTTATTTTATAATTAATTATGAAAATCATGAAGTTCAAGATCTGAGACTCATTTATGTTTTATTGATGATTAATCATGAAAATCGATTTACACATTGAGCTCGAGCTTGAAACATTGTTAAGATTAGTGATCAAGTAAACCTTTTTTTTTTATTATATGTTGGTAAAATGACAATCATGTCATCTTTAACGAGGTAAATCGATCTTTCTTTGAGCCAAAGCAATCTCAACCCGTTTTTTTTTAATTATTATATTATTTTTTTTGTATTTATCAAGCTCGATCTCAATTCTCAAATTAGTGAGTCAAGTTGGAGCCTCTCATTTCCACTAACAACTCTACTTGTGGAATAAAAGATCTTGTGATATTTATATGTTTTAAACATGTATAATACTGGCTACGAAGGTGTTTCCATTTACCATTTATAAAAAATTATAACAATGATGGAGTTCTTGTCCATTGAAATCCACGAATAGAATCTCTCTAAAAAAATTTACATGAGTCTAAATATGAGTCTCATTTGTTTCCAATGGACTTTAACAATAAGTTTAACATGAATTTATTTAATTTACATATTCTGATTTTTCTTATTTGAAAACATGAACTTAAATATGGGCTAGTTGCAAATAAAACCTAACTTCTAAAAAATTGCAAGAAAACACATGACATTTATCATGCATTTCATAATAAACTTGGGTGACCAAGAAATGGCACAAAACTCTTAACATTGTCCAACATCATTGCTACCATCACCAATTGAATTCTCCCATTGATATCGTTCTAACCATACAATCCGTTTCTCCGCTCACCGCCCCGTTTACACATAAATATTTCCGATGAACTAACGCATCAGATGTTATAAACTACACACCGGTTCGAAGCTTGTCATGAGAAGATTTTAATGTTGCCTCCCACGCCTCCATTAACGTCCATAATCACTGGTAACATCACTAAAAAGATTGTCATATTTTAATTGTCAAAGATCCTGGAATTCAATGGAAGCGTAGAAGGTGACATTGAGTTCGTCTCGTGACGAGCTTCATAATGTTGTGGTTTGTGCATTTGTGCCGTGGTTCGCTAAAAATTGGCGTGCAAAAGGTTCTTTTTTATTTTTCTTCGTGGTTTTCCGACAAACGAGGTGACATACGGGGAATAGATGGTATGGTATGAGCGAGATCGACGAGAGAATTCAATTGAAGTAATAGCAACAACGTTGAGATTTTTCGGTCACCCAAGTCTATTACGCAATGCATGATTAACCTACTATCTTTTTTGCAATTTTCAAAATATTGAGTATTATTTGCAACACTAACAAAGGTGATTTTAATTTCAATTAGCCTTTTAAGAAGACCAAAATTAAGACTGAGCTGGAGTCAGGGTGATAATTCGCAACTTGTAATCCATTTAGGCAATTCACAACTTGTGATCCATTATAGCTTGTGACTGAGTAAATAGTGAAAGCACGACTAAATTAACACCACCAGTATTGTATACCTATGCGATACACGGTCACGAAGCTCATGGCTCATGAATATGTATAAATTGAATAATATCGTCATTATTGATTCTACCAATTAAATCACTATATATGAAAAGTATTTATAGTAAATATTTCGTTGTACACAATGTTTTCATCATTATATTTGTAGAGTTGTCATTTTCATTGATTCAATTGATGACTCGCAAAATAGTATATCTATTTGTACACAACATTATCCTCCATTTTGTTAATGATGTTAACTATTAATGATGAGTTGTCGGCGTGAGAGTGTATTACGGTTGAGGTGGCCCAATCAAAATCTCCCAAAAATGACGTGTCGTCTTGTGGTTCATAGGGGGTCTATTTTGGGATGAGGCCAAAATTTTGACCCCCTATAAATAAGAACTTTTTTTTTTTTTTTGGTTAAGCCTGCAGCCCACCATTTTTCACGGTTGTGCTTTTTCTCGAACATCTCTTTTCTTCTTATTTTTTCTTCTTATTTTTTCTTTCTTTTCTTTCTCATCCCAGAGAAAATACAAGCCGATTTGTACTTCTTATTTATTCTTATTTCTTCTTTTTCCTTCTAATTTTTTCTCCAGTCAGATTTTTTCCGTATAAATAACAATTTTTTTTCATGTTAATATTGTCATCCGTTTTCTCAATACCTAATCACACACGCGTGATTTTCTTAATATTTCTTTGCATTTTTCTTCGTACATTTTGTATGGTTGTTCATGACTCTTCAGTTTTTCTTCTTATTTTTCCTCATTTCTTTGACCCATGAAAATCAAACAAAAACGATCATATATGTTTTTTTCATCAAAATCGATTTTTTCAGATCATAAAAACTTTCATAAAATTATTCAGATCTATTTTTTTCAGATTTGAAAAATCGATCATCAAAATCGATTCGAGAAAATCGAATTATTTTCCCTTTTTTCTTTAATTTTTTGTTCGATCTAGATGAACAGATTCTTCAATTTTTTTTTTTATTTTTTTTTTGTAAAGTTGATTATTGGTAGGGTTGAGAGTCTGGGTATTGTGGGTTTACTGACGGAGGTGGATCTGCGGAGGTGGATCTAGGGTTGCTGGGTAGGGTTTGTTGATTATTATTATTATTATTATTATTATTATTATTATTATTATTATTTCTAACTGGGAGAGAACGAACTAGGAGGCTGAGTGAGGAGGCCGAGTCATATGTTGCGGGGTTGGTTGGTTGGTTATTAATTTCTTGGTTCTTTTCTCAGGTAATCTGTCTAAACAATGCTTTTAGTTTAATTGTGAAAAATAGAAGAGTGCATGTGGGCCGTCACTTCTGAAGTGTGTACAACTATGATATATTTTTTTTTCTTTTTAGCTTGACAGAGAAAACAGATGTTTGTTCACTTTGTTTAGTTCTTTTCATGTTATAATGCACATTACGTGTGAGCAATAATTTGTTTGTCAATTTTGGCATTAAATCTTTGTTGTTATGTATGGCTGATGGCCTATGAATAATGTAATGGATATTTCTTACAAGTTTAATTGTTTGTGCATTTTCTGTGTTTTTCATGACTCATCTCGAATCTATTGCTTCTTCTGCGGTCCGCCGGCCATTAAAGTGAAGGCATCTGTTATTATATGTTTTAGCTCATCTGGAAGGGTTGCTAGATTGATAGCTGAGTATAGGCCTACCATGCCGGTTTTATCTGTTGTCATCCCTACGCTCAAGACTAATCAATTGAAGTGGAGTTTTACTGGTGCATTTGAGGCAAGACAATCACTTATAGTACGGGGTCTTTTCCCTTTGCTTGCTGATCCTTGACATTCGGCCGAGTCTACAAACGCAACAAACGAGTCAGTTCTGAAAGTTGCACTTGATCACGGGAAAGCCTCGGGGGTTGTCAAGTCACACGACCGAGTGGTGGTCTGCCAGAAAGTCGGAGATGCATCGGTGGTGAAGATTATTGAGCGTGAAAACTAACTAATATTGCCTTGGCGGCTCGACCCAATTGTTTCATTGTGATTTTTTTCCGTGAAGCGTAGCTTTCATAATGTAATTTACCATGAATTTGAATGGTGATTTTTTGATGGGTATATATACCATAATTTCTAATTTAAAACAAATAACATGTTGGGTTGTTCTTGGGGAATCGATTATGAACCTTTCTATTTTGGTTATGATGAATCTGGCTGAAGTTGAGATATTTGCTGTAAAATTAAGAAGTGGAGTATGGAAATAATAAAAATATGGTGTTTGAATTAAAAAAAAAAAAAAAAAAAGGATAACGTTTAGAGTTAGAAACAAGTATTTCAACTAAGTCGTGCCAATAGCAACAAGTATATGTTTTTACGACTGACTAAATAATAAGTACTTACAACTTATAAGTTATTGTCACTATATGATAGAATATTCATCATGAGTGGTCCCATTCTTGAGTTGAACACGTCAAAGCTCAGTTTCAATCCAGACCATTTACAATGGACTACATTACTTGGTATTCCACTAACAATAGTTCATTATTTTTTTAATATTTTGTTAATTGGTTTTTACACAGGTTCATGCATTTTGCCACAGATACGTTACTTTTAAACCATATTTGTATAGATATCGATGAATCATAATTCTTATTACAATAATCTCGCCTAATTTAGAGTTAGAAATATCGTTTGTATGTTATTTTACTGATTATATATAATTTAAGTTTCGAATAATTTAAAATATTTATAGGACAATTTTTATAGAAGGATAGTTTGATTTTACCGAAAATCATGGAATTGAGGTAAGAAATGAGAGTAAATATTAATTCCAAGATATCTTGAGTTACTTACCGACAATTTTGATTTGTTAATTATGGATATAGAATCAAGAATTTGATTTATAAATATATTAGTAGCGAATTTAATTAATCATGTTTAATTTAAAGTAAGTTGAAATTAATTGAAGACTTATATATTGATTGACTATTTGTTAATGATTTCATCAACCAACCCCATAATTTAATCAATCAATTTAGTTTTATTCGTAATTACTATAACAAAACTGATTAGTTGGATTATTATTATAGACATCAACGAATCATAATTCTTATTACAATAATTTCACCTAATTTAGAGTTAGAAATATAGTTGATGTGTTATTTTACTGATTATATATAATTTCTTTGTTGTAAGTTTATTTAAATATAGTGTAGTATATTTTCTTAGTACCACTTCGCAATAAGTATCTTATTATTTTAAATTATGATTTATGGGATACTTACAATAATATATATTGAAATGTCCGATATTGAAATATTTGGGTGCTAATTTTCTATCTAAGAATCTCTATCAATAAATGTATTACCGCATCGATTTCATAATTAATTGACTAAATGATTTATAATAGTTGATTGAGAAAAAAAAAGTTGCCTTTTATTTTCAAACAATTTTCAGTATTTATGGCATAAAATCAAATGATAGGAAAAGTTAATTCTATTTTTTTCCTATAAATGGAAAAACGTATTAAACACAATTAATTGTGTTACCAAATATATAATTAGTAAAAATACAATTCTCAAATACTCATTTCTTAATTATTTCTTAATTAATATACTTAAACTTAAACATTCATACCAAATATATACTAATTCAGAAAATCAAAAAATTATGATCCCCATAACAGTGATTATCACATTTCTATTTATAATTTGACATTCTATTTTAATTATTTTATGTGTATTCACACTATATATTATATTAAATGAATTCACACAATCTACGTAATCTTATAAATATTATTGTATTCATATACATATATATATATATATATATATATATAGACACACACACTCACACAAATTTGTTTCTTAATTATCCCAAATATATGGATTTGGTAGATATATGAAACTGATTTTAACTAAATATCTCAATTGATCAAGTTACCATGATTTAAAAAATAATAATTTAAGTATAAATTAGTAAGATTTATATTATCAATATACATATATACGTGTGTGTGTGTGCGTGTGTGTATTTGGATTTAGTAAATTGTTTGAATTTGTATTTCATTATGAACATATACAGAGAAACCAGTAAAAATCATAGTATGGATAGCAAATATATGATTAGGCCCTTTTTTGTTTGTTTCTCAATAATGTGATTGTTTGTATATTTATTTTGATTTTTTTTTTAAAAAGTATTTGGTAACATGTTTAATGGAAAGGAAATTAAATGAAAAACAGATTTAACAAAAATTCTGAATTTACATATGCAAACAAGAATTTCGAAAGTTACAAGAATTTTGGTCTTAATTATATTTTTCGCATCTCGAATTAATATGATAACCTTATAAAATATGAACTTGATATCACTCAAGGGGTCCTTAATATTTGCACAATTTCGGTTATCTTCGGGTTTGAACATCACATTAAGGGTAATTTAGTATATTTAACAACTACTCCCGTGGATTGCATGTATAAATGCACTCGAACACTATTCATTATGAAATATGATGTAATAGAAATAGAAATATACCAGAACTTGAACGATTTTTTTATTGGAACGAGACACCACATAAGTTTAAAATACAATCATATTTTAAGATTTTTTATTTTATTTTTATATCTATCACAAATCTTTCAAAATATCATTATAAAACTCGCGTACAATGCACAAGTCATCTTTATTTCACAATATTGATATTAAGAGCGTAAAGGATTGGAAATTCTTTGTTGCGACGAAAATGATATCATTTTAAATAAAACAACTAATTAATATAAAAATTTCAAAATATAAAGTGAACAACATTTTTTTCTTTTTGATATAATAATTCACATTCTTAATTATTTTTTCGATAAATTTCATTTATTTTATATTTTTTATATTTGCCCGCGATTTTCGCGGGCTTTCACACTAAAATCGCGGGCTTTCACACTAGTATATTTGAAAATCTTGAATGTCTTGATTGTTTCGAAAATTGGTAGTCTTAATTTGCATTGCTTGTATGCTATTATGAATTAAAAATATGATACGTATAAAATAAAATATTGTTTCATTGTTGAGAGAAAAATAATAAATAGTTCTCTAAGTTCATATTATATGATTTACTTTTGCACAATATATGTTTTGATCTTTTAGGATTCAATTTCAGCTTTGATGAATAATATATATTTACCTCATAATTTGATTTAATAATTAGCTCTAGTTTGACGGTTAGGAAATATTATGTGGAAATAAGGTATAAAGTAAAAATCATATTTTTGTGCATGTTTGTTAATTCCCCATTTTCAATCAAAAGAACTGTATAAAATAAATAATCATTCAAATATGATGTTTAGTTCTATTAGTCAAATCAGATTTGAAATTAGAAATTTAAAAAGTATATATAAAAAAAGGTATAGTCTCAAAATGAAAAGTGTCATATATATATATATTTTTATAACCATATCTATTAAAAGAACATTATAAAATTATTTAAAAATAACATCAATTAGTAAAATAATTCTCAATCAACTCTTTTGCATATTTCATCACCTCATTCATCATACTCGAGTTTTAAATAGAAGACATATTCAAGTAATATCATACTACTCTAAAAATAAAGTTTAGCCAACTAAAACATGAAATGTTAGATACATATCACTGTTGAAAAAATTTATCAAACAATTCATAAATAAGTCAACTAAGAGAAAATAAATATCATAAATAACAAATAACGCCAATCAACATTCAATACAAACTAAAATGAATTGTTCTTAAAATTCATTCAAACTATTCTCCCATTAAAGTCGAGAGAAAAAGAATATATCATACTTCCAAAATCTTATAGCGTCAAAACTAATAAAAAATATTCAAAACCCATAACAATTATTTTAAAAGATAATCACATAAATCTACCACCTCATACTAGTAAAGTTATTTTATGATTTTAACTAAAAATTTACAATTTTCGAGATCGCCGATCTAAGTCCGTGTGAATGATCCGCTAACATTGCTAATTGTAAGATAATGATATGTGCATCGTAAAGTCTTCATTATATGTCTAATTGATATTCACTAATTATTTATAAAGTGCATTATACGTCTCATTGTATTTCGATATGTCATCATCATACGTTAATATTTTCAAATCCTCCCCATTATTATCAGGAAAAATCCAATATATATTTATATGGGTACTTCTTTCTTTATATTATTATTATTATTATTATTATTATTATTATTATTATTATTATTATTATTATAGATTTCCAATTTGCGGTGTAAGTGGATTTATTTGTTAATTTTTGTTATACCGTTATGATAAATAAATGTAATGTAATTTCTTAGTAGATCCTAAAAATAATATCACAATATTATTGTCTAGAAAATATCCTGATTTATTAAATATCTCACTAATGATTTGATCAAAAATAGATGATTTTTTTAATGAATATGCGCGTCTTTAAGTATTTAGTTTAAAGGTTATAACAAATGTTTTTATATAATTTATTCACCAAATTAATATTTTTTTCATAAATTGAAAATCTTACTTTCTCAAACATTTTAATATAAGGACATAGATATTAACCAATATTTTTTTTAGTTGGACTGTACCTTAAGTGTACTTCTTGCTTTCAATTTTAACTCTATTCATGTATGCATATTGAGTTCATTATCCAAATTACAGTTTCTAACCCATTCCTAGAAAACTCGATTAGATCTGAAAGAGCACACTGTAATGAAATATCGTACTAAAAAATATTCAGCTTCATTTTATTTTCCACAACTTCGGTCATTCCGTTGGTGTACGATAGAAAATAAGCACATGAACATTGTTTTATATTTAAAGCTGTTAGGTATCCGTCCATCGGAATTCCACTTGTTGTCGAGCCATTCCTGGACACGAGCCGCATACACAGTAGTTTATTGACCTAGCTTTCAGAAGCCCTCCCAGCACCACTTTGTGGATTAAGACCAAAGGCCAGCAATTAGTTATTCACCTCTGCAATCTTTATCAAACTACAAGACATGCACTCAGCATAAAGTACCAGATCAATAATGAAAGCAACAATAGTAATAATTAATTAACCATTACTTAATTAATGAAAGGGAAATTCGGGAATTAAAGAAAAGATTAGAGTTAAGAAATTGAAACCAATTACACCCTTTGTAGATTGGCTCAGTCTCCAATTTCAGTCCTAATCGAGTCACCAGCTAACGCAACCCGTCTCTGACGAACACAAGGTTGGCCACCCCCAAAACCTAGCCCACGAACCAGATTAATTACTTCTGGTAAAACCAAAGAGAGCATGCATTCATCAAATTTTTTGTTCCACTGCCTAGGAGATTGCTTCAACCCATACATAGATTTCTTAAGCAAACAAACATGGTCAGGGTACTTAACATCAACAAAACCATCAGGTTGCCTCATACAAATTTTTTCATCAAGTTCACCATGTAAAAAAGAAGTTTTAACATCTAATTGTTTCAACTCCCAATCAAACTGAGCAACAAGAGCAAGCATAATCCTTACAGTAGTAAATTTTACGACCGGGGAGAAAATTTCGGTATAGTCTATTCCTTCCCTTTGAGTAAAACCTTTCGCAACTAAGCGAGTTTTAAATCTGACAGAATTATTTTCATTCTTGACCTTGAACAACCATTTACAGTCAATAATAGAATAATTTGCAGGTTTAGGAACAAGGATCCAAGTATTGTTAATGTGCAAAGAGGTCATTTCTTCATTCATTGCATTTAACCATTTCACAGAATTTTCAGATTTCAAAGCTTCTTCACACGACTTAGGTTCACAATTATCAATCGACTTACGTAGGGTCTCGCTCTGGTATATCGGTTGTAACCTCTCCGTTTATTTATCTCTTAGTATTAAATGCCGCTTGTAGCGGTTTGTCAGCTGTTGGGATAGATCTAGGGTTATTTGTTAATTCTCGTGATCTGCTCATTTTTGGGTATTTATTGGTATTTAATACTTTATTGCTGACTGCAATCTATTTGTTAGTTACGTTACTATTTGTTAGTATTATCAAGTGTTCACTGCTTCCGCTAAATTTTGATAAAACGTGTGTTAGTAGTACTCGTATTTTGTGATACTTTTTCAGTGTGAACCTTGTTGCTTTGTGTGCTATTTTTTCAAAAACTTTGGTGGTTTTAAAAATGAGTTCATTTTCAGCTTTTAATCTGGCCCCATTTAATGGAAAATCCGACTTCTCAATTTGGAAACAAAAAATGAAAGGCATTTTAATTCAATAAAAAGTTTTCAAAGCAATAGACCTTTCATATGCTGCTAACTTATCGGCCGAGAAAAAATCTGAAATGGATGAGATTGCGTATTCGTCAATTATTCTGAATCTGTCTGACTCTGTGTTAAGAAAAGTTGGTAAACTTAAATCTGCAAAAGCACTTTGGGAAAAATTGGAGGAACTTTATACCGAAACTTCCTTGCCTAATAAATTGTTTTTGCTTGAAAATTTTTTCCGATTTAAGCTCGATTTTTCCAAAGATATAGACGATAATATGGACGTTTTTACCAAACTTGTTCAAGATATTAAACAAACTGGTGATAAAAATATTGACGACTACACCTCTATTGTTCTTTTAAATGCCATACCTGATTCATATGGTGATGTTAAATCTGCTATTAAGTATAGTAGGGATCAGGTTAATCTTGAAACTGTTGTAAATGGTTTGAAAAGTAAAGAGTTGGATTTGAAAAACGATAAAAGGAATATTAGTTCCGGTGAGGTTAATTTTGTTAGAAGAAGGTTTCAAAATCGGCTTTCTGTTCTTGAAAAATGAGGAATCCCCAACTGCCCGATTATGTTGGTGGGATGATATCAAGAGGGTTATCAAATTGTGGGCTTGGATAGTGGGCCTATATAATTGTATGATTGGGCCCATCATTTCATTTGGGCCAACCACTAACAATCTCCACCTTGGTCCAAATACTGGTTCAAATTAGACTCGGGATCTGAATAGGAGTCATCATCGCCAAGGGTCGCCGTCGGGTACCTGCACACTCAAACACAAAGTTAGTATGAAACAAGTACACATAATAATATTTTATTATATCAATCACAGGTATCAAAGTTTAAAATTTCCAAACATGATTGAAGATTCTCAACAGGTAAACACTTAGTTCCCATATTAGTCGGATTACAATGAGACGGGATTTTTTCAAGAAGAATTAAACCTTTAGCAACTACATCTCGAATGAAGTGTAATCTAACATCCATGTGTTTAGTTCTATCATGAAAAACAGGACTCTTGCACAATTGAATAGCAGACTGACTATCGGAAAATACTACGACTTCACCTTTCAAAAAACCAATTTCTGAAATTAGACCTTTCAACCAAATAGCTTCTTTAAAAGCATTAGTAATAGCCAAGTACTCAGCTTCAGTAGTTGAAAGTGCACCAATGTGTTGTAATTGAGATTTCCAACTGATACAAGCACCACATTATACAAGCACCAATGTGTTGTAATTGAGGTTGTAGATTTTCTATCGCCCCTATTATTCGCATAATTTGAATCCACATAACCAACCAATTTAACACCATCTTCATGCTTTGAAAATTTTAACCCATAATTTGTAGACCCATTCAAATATCTCAAAAGCCATTTGACAGCTTGCCAATGATACAAACCAGGATTAGACATATACCGACTCAAACAACTTACAGAATATGCAATATCAGGCCTCGTGCTAACCATCAAGTACATGACAGAACCAATCGCATTAGAATAAGGTACATTCTTCATGCGTTTCACATCATTATCAGTTTTTGGAGACTGCTCTTTATGTTGAATGCGGAACCGGCACAATTTGATAACCCTCTTGATATCATCCCACCAACATAATCGGGCAGTTGGGGATTCCTCATTTTTCAAGAACAAAAAGCCGATTTTGAAGAACAAATCTAATCCCTTTCTTCTTTTATAAAAGGGGCAAAACCCACATCTTTCAAAACACATAGAAAATTACGATTTATCTTTTTCTGTATAAGTATCAAGTTTCGATCAATAATTTGAGTCTCGGTATCGATGGGGAATCTGGTTCGTGGGCTAGGTTTTTTTGGGTGGCCAACCTTGTGTTCGTCGGGGACGGGTTGCGTTAGCTGGTGACTCGATTAGGACTGAAATTGGAGACTGAGCCAATCTACAAAGGGTGTAATTGGTTTCAATTTCTTAACTCTAATCTTTTCTTTAATTCCCAAATTTCCCTTTCATTAATTAAATAATGGTTAATTAATGATTACTATTGTTGCTTTCATCATCGATCTGGTACTTTATGCTGGGTGCATGTCTTGTAGTTTGATAGAGATTGCAGAGGTGAATAACTAATTGCTGGCCTTTGGTCTTAATCCACAAAGTGGTGCTGGGAGGGCTTCTGCAAAATAGGTCAATAAACTACGGTGTATACGGCTCGTGTCCAGCAATGACTCGACAACAAGTGGAGTTCCGACGGACGGATACCTAACAAAAGCCTTACACATAAAATATGTAATATAAAGAAAACACATCATTAAAATAAAATTTATAATTGTAATTAGGTATGATGCGTCTTCATCATTTTTCTATTTTAAATGGATATATGACTCTAATTGAATATTCGTATGAAAACATCATTTTAAATAAAAATAACCAAACAATCATTTAATATAACTAATTGACAACATCATCTAATAAGTAAATATATTTGATAATATGATGAATTATCACAATGTGAACCACACTACTCTTGGGAGAGAATTTGATTTGAACATCATAATATAGGATCTGGGAAATTCCTTGGAAATTCTTATGAGTTGAAAAATGAATTAGAACCTATTAAACATTAGAGTTCAAAATTAAAGTTTTATAAATTCTCTCTAGAAATATTCTAAAACAAATCTGAATATTTTAGGGATAAATCAATTCTAGTAGATGAATGGTGGTCATTAAATTTAAATAATTACCATACATGTTTTAGTATAAATAGCTATTGCCTTGTATAATTGAAAAGGCACCGATAGAATTGTCGTGTAAAAAGGTATATATTTTTTTTCAAAATGTTTGTCACTTGTACTCTTTAACTAAATCAAAATAATATACAAAACTAGAGCACAATCTTTTTGGCAAGACTGGTCGTTGGGCTTTCGCAGACACCGAGATTGTGGTATAAAAGTGTTATTTTTTTCAAAATGTTAGGTCGCGTGCTCTTTTCCTAAATCAAAATAATATAGGAGAGCCCAATCTGTTTTTTTCAAAAGTGGTGGTGGGATTTAGAAGACACCGCCATCTATTGAGTTTTAGTCTCCAACTAAAAATTTGGATTCTTTCATGAAAAATTATAAGAATAACTAATTTATCTTTTTCTTTTATAATTTTACAATCACAGTAAAGTTTTTATAAATATACCATCAAGTCAAGGATATAGTCTGTACTTTTCAAATTTATTTTAATGGTTTTGATTGATTTTATCAACAACCTTCATTCTTTTTCTATCCATTCAAAGGTTTTGATTGATTTTATCAACAACCTTCATTCCTTTCCCATCCATTCAAATCTACCTTGCATCGAGGATATAGTCTGTGTTTGGGTATCTCTTTTAAAACTTGTTTTAACATAGCAGTATTTAAGAAAATATTTTTCAAGTCGGAGTTTGGGTATCTCTTCGAAACGCGATTTTATCCGTGTAAGCAGAATTTAAGTTTAATTAATTTTAGTTGATATGTGTTTTTTAGTAGCAGAATTTGGGTTGGTACGTTTTGAAATCAGTTTCAGTGTATTAAGGAAAATAATTTTCAAGTCGCAGTTTTAGTGTAGTAAGGAAAATAATTTTAAGTCGCAGTTTGGGTTGATATATATAGTTTGTTTAGGTATCTCTTCTAAAACTTGTTTTATTACAGTTTTCAAGGGTTTAATTAATTTTAGTTGATATGTCTTTTTAATGAGCAGAATTTGGGTTGATAATGAATGATTCTAAAAGCGATTTTATTCGTCTAGCAGAATTAGTGGGTTGACAACGAATGGTTTAAATACGATTTTCTTCGTACATGTGAAATTGTTGTTTAAGTTATATTCGTATATTTGTAAATTCGCTGACGTGATCGTGTTTTTTAAACTTCCGTTTTTAAAATAGGCAGATTTATAAATTCCCCTTGTTTCATTCCCCATATTAGTTTGGATTGTTTCATTCCCCGTAAATATTTATAAGCAACTTCTATATAAATATTAAATAAATATGAACATATGAAATATTAAAATTCTCATATTATATTTTTACATTGAACTAAGATTCAAAACTTGTAGCAACAGTATATTCATAAGTTATTTTAACTTTTATTATTTTGTTGATGTAGATTATTTATAAGATTATCATTACTAATATGCATATGTTGGCCTTAATATAAAATGTACAAGAATAATATATATATATATATATATATATATATATATATATATATTACCGAACTTGTGATCTATTACTTTTATTACATAAGAATAATATTTTTATTATACAATTACAGTACTTTATTAATATATTAAATATATATATTTTATTATATAATCTTAATACTTTTAATTAAATAACGGAAAATAAATTTGATCCATCAATTTAATTAGATTTAAGACCCATAATTAACCATTAATTCATTTTAACCTATATATACACACACACAAACACACACACACACACACACACACACACACACACACACATATATATATATATATATATATATATGTGTGTGTGTGTGTGTGTGTGTGTGTGTGTGTGTGTGTATGACCCTATATATTAATGCAAAATAATGATTAACCTATATGTGTCATTCGAGCAAGAACATATCTAATGTTATATTTTTTATTATATCTTGTTTAATTTAAAATTTTTCTTTTATTATAGTTTACATAATATAATATTTTTATTATATTTTACATACCTCTTCATTTTTCTTTTATTCTCCTGCTATAAAAATATAAACAAGTCATAAATAATTAGTAAGAAAACTGAATAAGTTATAAGACAGATTACATATGAATAGTTTTAATTATAAAATTTTAATTATGGAAAAAATTAAATAAGTTGTATTTATAATATAAGTTATAATAATTTTTTATTGGAATTTCAAGTTTTCTATATAGGTCAATTATGAATTATTGGCAACAATCTACGTATTAGCAATGGAGTCAGTCTAAATATAAAAATATAAAATTGTCACCCTTATATATTAATACAAATTTCTTCCAACTTATGTGTTATTTCGTATGTTTTGTTTCACAAATAAAAAATTTATAGAGTTTCGCTTGCTAATGTGTCATCTGAGTCTAATATCTGCTTAAATTAATATTGTTCTTTTATTATATTTTGCCTAATTTAATATATCTCTTTTATTAAGTTCAATGCTTTCATTTATTCTCCTAATACAAACATATAAATACGTCATATATAACTAGTAGAAAATATCTAAATTAATTATTTTAATTTAAAGATAAATTACACATGAGATTGATATTAATTACACAAAAAATACCATTATTATGAAACTAATTAAATAAGTTGTATTTATAACAAAAGTTAAACTAATTTTATTTTTGAAATTTTAAATATTATAGTAGGTAAATTAAGAGTTATTTGTAATAATATAAGTATGTAACTAAATATTAGTAATGCATTCAATTTAGACATAAAATATAAAATTATATAATAATAATAATTAATTAATTAAAATTAATTAAACACCGGTACAGTGCGATGCGGGTTGAGAGTGTGTTATCTTTTTAATTTTTCAAAGAATGTAATTAATAATTATTAATGGATTTAATTCAAATATTAAAATATAAAATAATTTAATAATAACAATTAATTTAGATTAAACACAGGTTTAAAATGTGACTTATTTTAGATTTTTTAATATATAAATATAATTATTAATAAGTTTAATTTAAATTTTAAAATAAAAAATATTTTATAATTAATAGTTAATAGATAGATTAGAAATGTACAAGACACGGTTTAGAATACATCCTTGAATTTTTTAACTTATATTTAAAATGTTATAATTATCACAAATATTTTTTATATTTATATTTTTTATGAATCTCGTGTAATACATATTAAATTAGTATGATAATAATTAATAAGCATTTATTAGATACTAGTACAATGTGACAAGGGTTGATTGTATGACATATTTTGAATTTTTATAAATATTTTACTAATAATTATAAACAAATTTAATATATTAAAATATAAAATTATTTTTATAATAATTAATAAAAACTAGACACGGATTGAGAATATGACACCTTTTGAATTTTTCTAAGTATTTAAATAAAACTAGTAACGAATTTAATCTAAACGTTGAAATATAAAATTATTTAACAATAACAATAATTAATAAATAAATTAGACATATACAAGATACGAATTAAATACATTATTTAATTTTTTATTTAAAATTTAAAACTCTATAATTATTCACAAATTTATTTTATATTTTCTTTTGATTATCCTGTAGTACTTACACATATATGGAAAAGAAAAAAAGTGCGGTGGGCACTGAAAGGACATAAGTGATATCCAAACTTTTTGTACCCGGCCACGGGTCACGAACGAGATATAAAAAAAATTATTATCCCTATTTTTTGGGTTAGTATCTTGAAGACAATATTGTTATAGTGATCTATAACATTAAATCTAAAATTTTGAATCTTCACCAAATGTCATATTTAGAAAAAGAGTAAATAAATAAAAATCACTCAATATAGGCCCAACAACAGTCACGGGTTCACATGCAGAACTTGTCGAGTAACAAACCTAAAAAGAATAAAATCATACCTCCAAAATTTTTCATGTTGGAATTGGAAATATTCCTGCTAATGTTTTATCCAACTTGAATATTTCCAAGTCAAACACTCAAAATAACGGGGAGAAAAATAGTACTTTATGATAATAATATATGTATATGTGTCGTTGTGTTTTATTCTATTATATTCGTAGCTAATGACTGGTCAAATTTTGTTATCAATGGGGACCCCACTCTAGGTTTTGATTAGTTTACACATCACAGATGACATAACATATTACATCATAATTAAAATTTGAAATTTATAAATAATCTCCGGACTTATTTATTTCAAAGGACACCAAATCAATTGGATTTTATGTCCTTTATGCTCTGTTTGGATTACCATCCATTTGAATTTTGAATTATTGTATATTTAAAGTGTTGGGTATTTAGAATTTTATTAATAGTAAAAATTATTATTTTATATATATATATATATAATTTATTGTAAATATTAAATTATGTATAAAAAGCGGATAATAATATATTATTATATTATATTTGAAATTAAATAAAAGAGAATAATATTATATTATAATATTATATTTAGTAGTATTAAGTTGTTAGATAAATATATTTGATTTTTAAGTATTAAAATAAATAAATATTCAGAATTCGAAATATCGATATACCGAATTCACTATTACAAATATTACTTCAAACAGGTTTTGGCCGAGAGAAATGGGTTTTGGAAAAAGATTTGAAAGAATAATTCAAATGATGACCGCCTAAACTGAATTTGAGATTCTCAAAAATAACTTAAAATTGCTAAATCGGGATTATAAAGGCGCTGAATAACTACTCTATTCGGAAGCTCAATAAATCTATATATATATAAAAAGGCTAGCGTTTTATAAATAGTAGCAATAAAGTTTTCCCGCCAAAATGTGTTCCTAAATTGGGTAACACATTTTAAGGAAAGTTTCAATCATTAATTTAATTACTAAATAAATATTTATGGTTATAGATACTATTTAATTACTTACCAAATAATTGGATATGACTTGAGATATGTAAGGATGTTTCCAAAACCATAATTTACTTTATACATATTGTCTCTAAAATACATTGATATAAATATTAAATTAATTAATATCTATGATTATAATAATTATATTACATTTTAGGGTGAATAATATATTATATTATATTTATCATTTTTCTTAGTAGGATAATGCATATTTCAAAATTTTTGTAATTGATATATAGAATATATTTATGTATTTTTAAAAATATAAATTTTTTTATAAATAGTATGTACAACATTTCCCACGCCAAAAGTGTATTTCTAAATTAAAATGTTCTATCTATGTTTTGAAACTCGCCCCGTACTGGCAGACCGGTTACCAGGGTTACTGAGTCAACAGTCGAGTCATCGAGTCAATTACTTACCCGGGCAAAAAATAATAAAAATATAAATATATATTATATATTAACTTAAAATAGTAAGTTAAATAATTATATACTATATATATATATAAATCACATTTAAAAGTCATAACAAACATTCATATATTTCAAGAACATAAATATATTATCCTTCAAACATATCAATTTATATATTAAATTTTCAAATATTATAAAGACGAAGTGAAAAACCAAGAAATTTAATATATGAATTGATATGTTTAAAGGATAATATTTTCATGTTCATGAAACATATGAATGCCTGTTTATGACTTATCAAATTTCCAAATATTATAAGGAAGTGAAAAAAAAAATCAAAAAAATGAATAAATAACAGAGTTAATCTTATTAATATGGTTACATAGGCTTAGAGATATATAAGTGAATATAGAAAAATGACAATAAGTTTTCAATTATGTAAAAAAAAAGTGAACTTTTTAAAAAAGAGAACAAAAAAAAGGAAGAAGAACGCCTGCATAATTTTTACAATATTGAGTACTGATAAAAAGAGTTGTTGCGTACTATTTTTACAACCTTCAGTGCCAATAAGAAAATTTGTCGTGTAATTATTTTGTGTATCGCATCGAATTTAAACAAGTTATTTGGATTGGAAATGTTACTATAATTAATGGTCTGAGGATAACAAGAAATTCAGTTTCAAATTAATGGTCTTTTCGGGCTGCATGTCAGCAATTGATGCCTGGTCAGCCCAAGTAGCCGGATCTAAAGCGGGCTGACCTGACTGTGAAACAGTTTACTAAGCCGACTCCCATGAGGCAGTGCTTCAGTTTGGTCGGGTTTCGGGTCAATTCGTCGGGTTATGCCGGGCCGGGTATAAAATAGTGATTCTTATGTTTAATTATATTGCGATTATTAAACTTCAGAAACTAATAAATATGAGTTTAAATCTTCCTTATTACTTATTAAGTTTCTCAATATATACATTGCAATTTTTTTAAAAAAATCTTCATAATTACTTCATAATATTCACAATAATAATCAAATCAATTTAATTGGATTTTCTTTTGAGACCATTAAACTGTAATTTAAATCTTCCTTATCTATAATATAACGAGAGTAAGAGTAAATTTATTTCTTTTACTGTGATTACAAGTAATATTAGAAATGCGTGTTACTCATAAAATTAGCCAAAATTTAAATCCGGTTATTACAATTATTGTTAACAATTTTCATGATTCATTTTTCTTATTTAAGATCTACTTGACTGAGATAATTAAGGAATTGAGATAACTGGTAGATGGTAGTTAATTGTAAATTATTGTTTGGCAATATGTGATTGAAGATTGATTTAATGATATAAACATTATCGAGTGATATACAACTAATATACATAAAAAACAAGAAAAAGATAAAATAATAAAAAATATAGATTTCTAAGAAAACATATAAAAAATTAAGGAAAAAAAAAAAGCGATACCAAAATAATTATATTAATAAATAAGAATTTCCTTATGTATGAAAATAATACTTATGTAAAACTATAAATTAACATATTAGCATATAAAAGATTATAAAGGAAAATGATTAAAAAAATTATTTAATCAACTATCAACTGATTAGAAAAAACTACAAATGTAACTTTTTTGGAAATAGACCTTTTTAAGTCTCAACTATCAGGAGCTTATTAAGAACTTTTACCAAATGTATAAATGTGTTGATTAAGGGTGAATAAGCAATCAACTTTCTCAAATCGTTCAACCAAGCGGATAAGTAAGAATACCTTAAAGCGAAAGAGGTATCACTTTCATAGATCTAAATTTATATACCCAAATAATGGCATACACTTCAAATTAAAACTTATTAATGTCGACGTGTTTTTGTCTATTGAAATAATGATGAAAAATTAGTTATGAGATTTTATACGACTTCTACACAGAAAGTAAAAATTTGATAATTTAATACTCACATGAGATTTAAAATTATTTTAAAAACCTAAATATATTTTATGTTATTAAACAAATAAATTTTTTAAAAAATAAAATATATTAACTCAATCCTTATTATT
>BMAC01000134.1:363410-395767 GCA_014905375.1 Phtheirospermum japonicum
TCTATCGCTAGAATTGGAAAGGGGTAGCAGGAAGAATTGGAACAATAATAATTGATCAAAAGTGTGGGCTTTTTTGTCTTTGTAGTTCTGGACTTGGTCAGTGGCTCTTTACGCGCCAACCAGGTATTGTGGCTCTATTTAGTAGACCATGATTAAATAAATAATTTAGAGCTGTTCGAAAGACATGATAACTTTTTTTACCATCAACTAAATCGTTTGTTTCTATTCAACTCCTAACAGATAATTAGGTCTAAAATGTTCCATTTCGAAAAAAATAAAAATTCGTAATTTTTCTAATTAAATTTTCTTATTTTATTATCTTCTTTATAAATCTTCATTTATATGTTAACATATTATTTTATAGTTTTACTAAATATTATTTTTAGATATAATGTAATATTTATTTATTAAGATAATTATTCTGGTATCATTATTTATATTTTCTTAAGAAGTATAAAAAACAAAGCTAGATATTCAATTATAAGTGTTTCTAACTTATATATATTTGCAATTTCGTAATTATTTATTTATTTAAAAAACTGCAAAATATAAAGTGTTACTCCCCCC
This sequence comes from Phtheirospermum japonicum, assembly GCA_014905375.1. Taxonomy (NCBI): domain Eukaryota; kingdom Viridiplantae; phylum Streptophyta; class Magnoliopsida; order Lamiales; family Orobanchaceae; genus Phtheirospermum; species Phtheirospermum japonicum. Next base: position 363,978 of record BMAC01000134.1, read on the forward strand.
ATTTTAAAATAAGTGTTGTTTTAAAGACTCAATTTTATTATAAATTAAGTGTTCTTTTAAAATCTTTTACCACTTTATTCAGTTTTATACTCGTTTATTTTAAGAAATACAAACAAGTCTATGGTAATAAAATAACTGCTAATAAAATAAATAAAGGGAAAGAATGAGAGTAATTAAATGGAAATATTATTAATTGATTGAAGGTGTGTTTGGTCAAATATTATGTTCTTTAATTTTGAACAAAAATTATAAAACGATACTTATTAAGAAACGAAGGGAGTATTAAGTAAGAAAGCAATTTTGGAAAGAATCTTAAACAAATCTTATCCTATTAAAACACACATTAGGTCAAATACAATCATTATCTTTCTCTCCCAAATCCAATTATACTCTACCCTATCTGTTATCATTTTCAAAATTACTTTTCGGTCACAGTTCAAACATAGATAATAAAAGAGTAGGGGTGAGCAAAAAAAATCGAGAAATCAAAAAAATCGATTGAATCAAACCGAAAATTTGGTTTTGGTTCGATTTTTGGTTTGAGAATCTCCAAATCATTGGTTACTTCGCTCCAATTTTACAAATAAATTTCGATTCGATTCGATTTAAACGAAATATAATTTAAAAATAAAAATTTAATTTTTTTATTACATATCATTATTTTTATTAATTTGATTCAACTAATTCGGTTTTAAGTATATTTTTGATTTGGTTCGCTTTGCAATTTTATAAATATTTCGTTTCTCGATTTTTATTCGATTCGGTTAATTTTGTTTTAAACCTAATTCCGATACGTTTCGATTTGAAATTTTATGTGAGTTGCAATTTCGTGTTTTCCGGTTCGATTCGATTTTCGACACAACTGACTTAATGTTCACTCATAAAAGTGAAAAACGAATTCAGAACAATTGTAGTCTTAAATCTCAAAAACTCAATAACTCGGGGATGCAAATGCAAAAGACCAAAAATAAAGTGAGGCGTGTTCATTGCGTGTAAACAAATTTACCCCCAATAATCACAGGCCCCACCCGAGTTACCATTTTTCTCTATTTTCACTTTTTACCTCCCATTCTTTCCATAAATACACATTAACTACCATAATTATGCCACTATTTCAAAATGGACCAAATCCTCCATTATTCAAAAGCTAGCAAGTATTATTAATCCCGTGATGAGACTTTTTCTGAATTGTGTGAATATTCTCTCTTTTCCCTTTCCCAACGAACCATAATACGCGGTCCAAATCAACCCCAATAAAAAGGCTCGTCTTCTCATTAGGGTTTCAAAAACATTCCTCCATTTTTTTATTTTCTCTCTTTTTCCCCTTCCTTCGTATACACTCTACCGAAAAGTTCTTGATCCTTGAAATTTATTATATTCTCTTGTATGGATCAATAAAACTGTTGGGTTTTTCATTTTGATGCTTAAAGTTCGAGTCTTGAGACTTTTCTGGTGGGACCTTTTTTAATTTCTACCAGCCCTGTTTTTTGCATTTTCTACCAATTCTTGGTCTAATTAGGGTGTTTTGCAGAAAATCTTAGCATACCCTTTTCGTTTTCTTCTTGAATTTGAATTTTCCTGATATTTTAGACTCCAATTGAGCTTCTTCACTCTCAATTCCATTTAAATTCCCAATTTTTTCTTGGAAAAAAAAAGAATCTCTTACATGTAATTTAAGAAATGCCGGCAACTGATTATCAAGAATCATCGTCATCCTCCTCCCCATCAAGCCTACGCTTCTCCATCCTCAGCCGCCGCCGCGACCAGGTCCACTCCATGGACCCCACCACACACGAACCCACCCGCCAAGAATCGGAGCTCGACGCCTTCCAACGCCAAGTCGCCGACCGCTTCAACGACCTCGCCGCTGTCGACTCCGACGAGCTCCTCTCCATCCGCTGGATCCGGAAGCTTCTAGACACCTTCCTCTGCTGCCAGGAACAATTCAAAGTAATCATCCTCAACAACTCCTCCAATCTCAGTAAACCCCCAATGGATAAACACATTTCCGATTTCTTCGAACGGAGCATAAAAGCTCTAGACGTCTGCAACGCCATTCGCGACGGGATCGAACAGATCAGGCAATGGCAAAAGTTACTAGAAATCGTTCTGTGCGCTTTCGATTATAAAAATAAAAATAATAATCAAAGGAGCATTGGCGAAGGGCAATTTCGTCGCGCCAAGAAAGCCCTAGTCGATTTAGCTCTAGCCATGCTCGACGAAAAGGAATCGAACCCGACGGCCATTTCGCATAGGAACCGATCTTTCGGGCGACATCAAAAGGAAAGCTCGACGAGAACGTTGGGCCACTTTAGGTCTCTGTCTTGGAGCGTGTCGCGTTCTTGGTCCGCGGCCCGGCAATTGCAGGCGATCAGCAATAATCTAGTCGGGCCTCGTCCGAACGAGACGATTTTGACAAACGGGCTCAATGTCGCTGTTTTCACGATGAACTACGTGCTGTTGTTCGTAATGTGGGCTTTAGTGGCCGCGATCCCTTGTCAGGATCGCGGGCTCCAGACGCATTTTTTCGCGACGAGGCAATTTGTGTGGGCCGGGCCGATTTTGTCGCTCCACGAGAGGATTTTGGAGGAGTCGAAGAGGCGGGATAGGAGGAACGCGTGTGGGTTGTTGAGGGAGATTCGGGATGTGGAGAGGTGTGCGAGGATTATGAACGAGCTGACGGATTTTGTGAATTTCCCGTTGACGGAGGAGAAGGAGAGGGAGGTGAGATCGAGGGTTCGGGAGGTGGGGTCCGTTTATGAAGGGGTAAAGGAGGGTTTGGACCCGTTGGAGCGTTTGGTTAGGGATGTGTTTAGGAGGATCGTGAGGATTAGGACGGACGGGCTTGATTCGATCGGGCGAGGGAATTAAATTAGCGGGTTTTTGATGTTTTTTTCATATGATTTGAGGAAATGTGGTTAGAATAAGAAAGAGTTGAGAGGATAAAAGAGTGTTTTGAATGTATGATATTATTATGTAAAGAAAATAGGGAAGTGATGTTTTTGTTGTTCATCTTTTTTTTCTTTTTTTTCTTTTGTATAATGTATGGTGATAAAAATAGGGTGATTTGCATTTGACAATTTTGGAATTGTATGGTTTTTTTGGATTGGTGATTAAATTTCGAATTATGAATTCATCTCCAGAAAAGTTGGGATTCCACTCTGTTGGTGACCAACACGTTTCAAGAAAATCCGAATTAAGAGTGTTTTGGATATTTTTGTTTTTTCTTGTTGTCTTGGTATTTTAGGGCATGTATGAAAGGAGTGGATGCAATTATTTCAAAAAATAGAAATGAAAACAAAAGGAAATCCCTTTTCTGTATATTTTTATTCGTTCACATTGATATAAACCGCTCATCATGTACAGCAATTTGAAAAGCCAGAAGGGCTTTCTTTTTGAAATTTATATAATAATAATAATGATAATAAATGTTTAATATTATTTTTTTCACATTTGGATGCTTCTTCAGCTTTTGGTCTTAAGACTCGCATCGCATGATGTAATTGTTGAGGCGTGATATTAGAGCCTACTAAAAAGGACTTTTTTCTTTTGTTGACCTGACCAGGTTTTCCTGGTAATAATTTGTTGAAATCTGGTTCTAAATTTGTAGGAATAAGAGTATAAGTATGTATTAAGCTAAATTAAAACAAATGGATTTTTTTTTTCTTTTTTGTCTACACGTCCGGGTCTGGATTTCTCGACACGCTGAAAATATATTCTCAGTCTTGAATAAAATACATCGCAATCAAGTATACTTTTTTTTATTATCTTTTTTTCCTTTTTATTGTCAATTAAATCGAGAACTATGAGTACCAGTGATTGACCGACTCAAGTATTGCTTATTATGATATATACCACGCCTTTACACCTAGGGGTTAAATTACAGGACTTAAGTCTCCTAGATTTGACCTATTAAAAAAAAAAACTAAAATTTTCAAATTACAAATCCTCCTGATGTTATAAGGGGGTATTTGTGTTGTAATTTTTAAAAATAACTTACTACTTTTTTAAATTTGATCCCTTTTCATTCTTATTTCTAAATATAGGTGGTTCGAAAATTGTCATGTATTTTAAAAAATCTTCGCGTTTTTGTCTTTTAAATATAGACGGTTCGAAAGTTGTCATGTATCTGAAAAAATCTTCGCATTTTTATTCTCTAAATTTTCGCGTTTTATGTCCCCACGTGCGCATTTCCGGCGAATTTAAGATTTACCAATAGGTCGGAGATATAAAACGCGAAATTTTTTTAAAATACATGACAATTTTTGAATCGCCTATATTTAAAGGATAAAAATTAAAAGGAGTTAAAATTACATGACAAAAATTATAATTTTCCCTTTAGAACTTTATACTCACACATCAATTTATAGCCAAGTGTATCGACTTTATGGACATTTGGTTTCTAGCAAGGAAAACATTGTTTGTATGGTCATAAAACTTGATTTTGTCCATTTATTTTCGAAAGAAAAATAGGTGGCAAGTAGGGTTTTAAAGATATGATCTGGGTTGCATTTTAGAGAGTTTAAGTTTGATCATTTATTATCGAGTGAACTTTTTCTTTTAACAAATATATCGATAGCTCGCGAGCTTTTTTAGCTTAATCGAGCGTAAGTGAACTCAAAATAATATTAATTATAAATTAAATTATTCTTTACTTTATTACAAACATAAAATATATTTTTTTAAACTACACAATACATCTACTGAAATATGCATACAAATATATATATATATATATATATACATGAACAAGTATATAATTAAAATTGAAATTGTTGTGAAACTAAGAAAAGAGAGGAGAGAATGATCAAGAGACTTGTTTATTATGGGGACTAGAGTCCCTTTTTATAGTTACAAGATTAGGGTTTAGGGGTAGGATAGTTATTCATATAATATGTAATTAAGGTAATTAATTAATTACAATATTCCCCCTTGAATGACCTCAAAAAATACTGCCTCGTTAAAACCTTGACAGGAAAACCCAATGAGACAAAACCTGGTCGAAGGAAAAAGAGTACATCCCTACTCCCCCTGAAAAACATGTCTATAGATCTTTGAGTCGCCGCATGCCTATCTTGTGTACCAATCTTTTAAATGATGATGTTGGTAATGATTTCGTGAATAAGTCCGCCAAATTATCATATGAGCGAATTTGCTGGATATCAATATCGTCATTCTTTTGGAGATCATGTGTGTAGAAGAACTTTGGAAATATATGCTTTGTCCTGTCACCTTTTATATAGCCTTCTTTGAGTTGTGTGATGCAATGAGTTCAGAATAGTTTGCAAATGTTGCTGTTAAAGTTTGCTTCACAGATCTCCAAGATATAGCAGTTCCTCCACATGTAAATACATAGCCTGTTTGTGATTTGGCTTTATGTGGATTTGAGAGATAACCTGCATCTGCATATCCCACTAAAGTATTTCCAGAATTTTCTAGATAATATAATCCAAGGTCGATGGTGCCTTGTAGATAACGTAGAACGTGCTTAACATCATTCCAATGTCTTAAAGTGGGTGCAGAGCTATATCTTGCAAGGAGATTTACAGAAAAAGCTATGTCTGGTCTAGTGCAATTAACAAGATAAGATAATGCACCAATTGCACTAAGATATGGTACTTGAGGACCAAGTATCTTTTCCCCATCTTCAATTGGTCGAAACGGATCTTTATTTACTTCTAGTTGTCTAACGACCATTGGTGATGACAGTGGATGTGCTTTTTCCATGTAAAAACGTTTTAATACTTTTTCTGTATATGATGATTGATGAACGAATAATCCTCCATGGACATGCTCGATTTGAAAACCTAGACAAAGTTTTGTTTTTCCCAAATCTTTCATCTCAAACTCATTTTTCAAATATTCAGCAGTTTTATTGAGCTCTTGAGGAGTCCCAATTAAATTCAAATCATCAACATAAACTGCTATAATTGCAAATTCATTAATTGTTTTCTTTATAAAAACACAAGGACAAATATCATCATTTTTATATCCTTCTTTCTGTAAATATTCTCTAAGTCTATGGTACCACATTCGTCTAGATTGTTTCAGCCCATATAACGATCTTTGTAGTTTAATTGAAAACATATTTTTGGGGTATGAATTACTTGCTTCCGGCAATTTAAATCCTTCGGGAATTTTCATGTATATGTCGCTGTCTAATGATCCATATAAATATGCAGTAACTACATCCATAAGGCGCATATCAAGCCTTTGTGACACAACTAGACTAATCGAATATCTAAATGTAATTGTGTCCATTACTGGAGAGTATGTTTTCTCGTAATCGATTCCCGGTCTTTGAGAGAAACCTTGTGCTACGAGGCGGGCTTTATATCTTGTAATTTCATTCTTTTCATTTCTCTTTCTTACAAATACCCATTTGTATCCAACGGGAATAACATTTTTGGGGGTTTGGATTATAGGTTCAAACACTTTTCGTTTTTCCAAAGAATTCAATTCAGCCTGTATAGCTTCTTTCCATTCTGGCCAATCATTTCTATTTTGACATTCTCCGATAGATTTTGGTTCACGATCCTGATTTGATATCTCAAGAGCTATATTATAGGCGAATATATCATCCATGATGATATTTTTTCTCTCCAATAATTTATAAGAGTATAAATAATTAATTGAGATCTCATTATTTTTTGGACACTAATAGTTCTTCAGGAACTACATTAGTTTTATGTGATTGATCAATCATTTTTGTCATTGCTTGGTCCCTATCTTGAACTTTTCTCTTTCGGGGTACAAAATCTTTGGAACCAACCGGTCGACCACGTTTTTGACGTATTTTAGATTCATTTGCTAATATTGCCTGTCCTACAGGGACATAAATTTTGGCTAGTGTATTTGCAGCTGGTATGAGAGATTGTGTCACTTTTCTTGTATCAACAAAAGCATCAGGTAGTTGATTTGCAACCTTTTGCAAATGGATTATTTGTTCAACTTCTTGTTCACATTGATTATTCATTGAATCAAAATGTGACAGAGTATTTTCATTCCAATAAAAACCTTTATTCTTTTCTTGATGTAGTTTTGTCCCGCCTAGTGTTGGATATGTCATTTCATCAAAATGACAATCTGCAAAACGTGCAGTAAATAAATCTCCTGTTAAAGGTTCAAGATATCTTATGATTGAAGGAGAATCAAATCCAACATATATTCCAATTCGTCGTTGGAGACCCATTTTTGTACGTTGTGGGGCTGCAATTGGAACTTGAACAGCACAACCAAAAATTCGTAAATGAGAAACATCAGGTTCTCGACCGAATACAAGTTGCATGGGAGAGTGTTGGTGATAGGCCGTTGGCCTAATACGAATCAATATTGCTGCATGTAATATGGCATGACCCCAAGCAGATGTGGGTAGTTTTGACTTCATAAGTAATGGTCTAGCAATAAGTTGAAGACGTTTAATAAATAATTCTGCTAAACCATTTTGGGTATGGACATGAGCAACTGAATGTTCAATCTCAATCCCAATTGCCATACAATAATTATTAAATGCTTTCGATTGAAACTCACTTGCATTATCAAGACGGATTTTCTTGATTGTATGATCGGGAAATTGAGCTCTTAGTTTTATTATTTGAGCAAGTAGTATGGCAAATGCTACATTTCTTGTAGAAAGTAAACATACATGAGACCATCTAGTAGAAGCATCAATCAATACCATAAAGTATCGAAATGGTCCACAAGGTGGATGTATTGGTCCACATATATCTCCTTGAATTCTTTCCAAGAAAGATGGAGATTCAGTATTAACCTTCGTGTAAGAAGGTCTAGTAACTAACTTGCCTTGTGCACAAGCGTCACATGGAAATTCACTTGTTAAAAGAATCTTCTGGTTCTTTATATTATGTCCATGTGAGTTATTAATTATTCGGCGCATCATTTTTGCTCCAGGGTACCCAAATCTATCATGTCAAAGTATAAAGCTTTTTGTGTCATTGAACTCCAGGTTCATGACATGATTTGCCTCAATTGCTTTTATGAATGTAAAATACATTGCAGAAGATAAAGTTGAGAACTTTTCTTTTATCTGCTTTTGTCCAGATATAAAAGAATTTATACAAAGATATTCGTTACTACCTTCTTGTATTGTCTTAATGTGGTACCCATTACTGCGGATATCCTTAAAACTCAATAAATTTCTTCTGAATTTACTAGAGCAAAGTGCATCTTATATAATTAACTCAGTGTTATTTGGTAAAATAATACAAGCTCTTCCGGAGCCTTCAATGATGTTTGATTCACTTGATATAGTATTCACATTATTTTCTGCCAATGTCAGTTTAAGAAAATATTTATTTTCTTGCAGAATGGTGTGCGTAGTTGCACTGTCAGCTAGACAAATATCATGTGAGTTCATCTTTTGTAATTTTGTAGTCTTTGAATTGAGATGAATCTTCGGAATCAAACAACGACAATGAGAATATTTAAGTAGAACAATCGTGCTGATAACATGTTGTGAAACTAAGAAAATAGATGAGAGAATGATCAAGAGACTTGTTTATTATGAGAACTAGAGTCCCTTTTTATAGTTACAAGATTAGGTTTTAGGGGTAGGATAGTCATTCATATAATATGTAATTAAGGCAATTAATTAATTACAACAGAAATTAAACTATTAGTTTAATTTATACGAGTTTAATAACAAATATGCTCTTGAATCCACAAACGAACGAGCCTAATATCATGAAACCCGAATTTAGCTCGTTTATTAAACGAGCCTTTTCAAACGAATTCGAACATACTTTTATCGAGTTGTGTAGCAAATAGCCCGCGAGCGGCTTGACTCATTTGCACACCTGGATCAGCAACTATACTACCACATTTATATATTTATTATTATTAATTAGCTTTTGTGTGTGTGGACCGGACTCAGGCCCTTTTTACAATTCGGACTGTGCTATATAGATGGACATTATCTGGTCTGTACACTGGACTTCAATCTTTTATTGTTAAAGAAATCAGTTTGGGCCCAAAAATGTAGTGCTATCAAATTCAAATGTAAATTCATGTTTTTATGGGCCCAAGATCATTACTCACATGTCAGTGAGGAACATAGAGACAGCAAGGAAAGGAGTGAGAAAAGCAACAGTATTTAATTCTTTTTAATTATTTAAAGTTTGAGAACATATTTACTTTAACCATTTTTCATCATAAAATACTTATTATTATTATTATTATTATTAATCATAGTCCTACTGCATATTTTTGAGTATCAAATCCAGTTTAAAACTCTAAATACTTCACTAGTTGCTTTAATTAAGTACATCTATAATTTTTTATTACCTTTGAATTGAGGATAATAGATAAAACAAGAAAACAAAAAAAAAAATTGCTTGTCTCTGTTAATCTAATTTACTTGCTACATTACTGTGAAGTTTTTCATTCAATTAATAGGAAAAAGAAATTGCAATCTAAAATCATTTAGTAGAAGACTGCGTGTGACAATTCGTTTTTTTTGTTTTTTTTTTAAACGTATTAAGAAGAGTAAAAACTAACACAACATGAATATGAAGAAAATAAATATATTGGTTTGCCAAAAGTAAAGAGGAATGAACAAAATGATAATGATTCCAAAGTAGGGTCAAAGGATAGCAATATTACATTACATATGGTATAATCATCATCACCCTTAAAGCCACTTTAGATTCAAAAAACACACACTCATTCTCTCTACACCATCATTACTATTAGTAGCAACATCACACAGCTCAAGCCTCTCTCATCTCCATAAAACCCCACCACCTGCCATTTCATTTCCATATTTCCAATCAATAACACAATCATCTACCCTCCTTTGCACATACTAATCAAACTCATATTATCACCATCCATTTTCCAATTAAACTTTATTTTAAGTTTTACAAATACATAAAATTATGCAGGAGTAGCCTAAATAATCATATTACTCTTAATTAAATAATTCTTTTGTTACAAAAAGTTTGTCTATTTCGTATCTTTTTTTTCATATGATTATGGGTAAAGGAAATTAAGGATAAATACAATTTTAAATTATGGGAGTAGAAGAAAAAAATTGAAAAGAGACACAAACGGTTTAAAAACAGAAATTATTTTAGTAAAAGTAATATAGTCTTTTAATTTCACTCGTTAACTTGTGTGCACAAAGATAAAAAATACTTTTAAATGTAAGTTGCACAAAAATGGCGAAATATATAAATATATAAGTTGTCACATTTTTCTTCCCAAATGTAAATGTGACATGACTAACATAGTGAATTTGGTAAAATCACATGACATGCATGACATTTAATGCTGCGGCCTATGTTATGTGATCTTGTCCTCCATGTATTTTCAACAATTCAACTAGTGCACAAATTTTGGAGATTTGAAAATCCATTAAGAGAGCGTTTAATAGATTAATTTTAAATGTGTATTAATGATAAATCAAAAACACCTCCCAATTTTCAGTTAAATTGACTTGAATTTTGTCAAAACGTGCAACAATAAAATTTCTTATTAATCTTCCAAAAATATTAGTACTTAAAAATAATTAAAACCCAACATTATATTATACCTGTTTAGAAAGTTGATGACCAGAAGAAGTAGGCGAAGGACGAAACGTAGCAGAATCAACTTCACCGGTGGGCAATGGCACCGCCGGGCTACTGTTGATAAATGGGACGCCCTCTTTCTCCGGCGCCATTGGGCCCGCCGCCGTGAGCGATGAGCCCGGTGCGGGGCCCGGCGAGGCGCTTTCTCGTGGCCTAAACGGCCAGGGGAACGCCGGCGAAGACGCCACGGTGCCGCCGGAGCTAGGAGGCGGCGCCTCCGCCGCTACTGGTGGGGCGGCGGCCTGATTTATAGGCGGAGCGGCGGCGGAGACCTCGACGGAGAGCTTTTGGCCTTGTAGGCACGCTCCGTTTGAGCCGTTGTTGAAGGAGAAGTAGAAGAAACCGGGCCGCGAAGTGTGCCACTTCAATTTACAGCAAGTGCACATTAGATGTTTGATGTAATGTCACAATGGAAATGAGAAACAAGAAAATAGAACATGTTTGTTCAAATTTTTAAATCTTGGTCATCAGTCATCACACAAATTATTAGAGAGCCACAATTTTGTTTTCCCACTAAAAATGTGTTCTTTAGAGTAAAAATGTGATTTTATATTGGAAATTGTTGATAATTCAAATCTTGACTATAAATTAACAGCAAAGATGTAACTTACTGTGTAAGATGTGGAATTGGGCTTTGTCAAGAGTGTTGATTGAGTGAAGTTGCAGAGATTAAAAGCATTCTTGTTCTGGAAAATGTAGAGGCTGTAGTGATACTTGTGCTGGAAAACTGGCAAAAAAAAATAAATTTAAAATGCAATAATACGTTTGCGGTTATTTTGATTTTGCACACACATTATTATCCTCAAGAAAAAATAAAAAAGTAACTTACTGACTGAGTCTCCTATTTGAACCTGAGGATTTTTCCATTCAATAACACCATCAACAACAAATGTAGCAGACTGAGATAATTGAAACAGTAAAAAAGTGGCAAGTAAAAAGAGGAGGATTAACATGGAGTTTAACTTAAATCCCATGAATTTTAAATTATGGGTATTTTCTTAGTTAAAAAAAAAACCAAGACAATAATTTGGAATAAATTTAGTGTGGTTATATATAGAGAGCACTGTGAGTCCAAATATATGTAGGGGTGGTAAACAGAGAAAATTCACGCAGAAATGTGTGTGTGTGTGTGTGTGTTTTAGAGAGTTGTCAGAAGTGTTTGGCTTTTTACAGGAAAGAGGTTTTGAATGCTTGACAGAGAAGAGGATGGGACATGGGAGAGTGTGTATTTATGTTATGACCAGTTTTTTTTTTTTCACTGTAAAAGGTTGGAATGATTTTGTTCTCTAGAAATAATTCTTGGAAAAAATGTGAAGAAGCAGAAAAAAAAAAGTGAAATAAGATTAGATAGATGTGTGTGTGTATTTAACTTTTTTTGGGGTTTGATAACTGATGATGGGCATTATCATTCTAAAATGATTCATGTTGTGATTATCTAAACCTATAGTAATGGAGTATATTATAACAAAAGTATTAAACTGATATACACTTTTGGTGGTGGTGGGGAGTGTGATTCTAATGTCTTTTGAGACTTTTATGATATTCACTTTAAGATTTTAAAGTTATTTGATTTCTACTTAACATTGTTGTTATATATTATGGGGTTGCATTCTCAAATGAGGGCTCCTAGGAAACATAGAGTAAAGGGAAATAGAAAGAATGTCCCATAATTAAGTGAAAAAATAATAATAAAAAAAATATAGTTTAACACGCCATATGAAAATAATTCAAATTATTTATATTCAACAAAACCTTAAAAAATTATACACAGCTAAAAAAAAAAAAGGAGTATTTTTTAACAAAGAAAGTTTAAAGATCCACTCTGGCCACAGGACAAGAGGCAAAACACAACGTATGAATGTCCAGTCTTGCTCTTGGAAACGAAGAAAGCCACTATACCTTAAACAGTTTAGTCCAAAAGAAAAGAACAACCATGTAGAAACAAGACAAATGCTATAAGACAAAACTAATACACGAGTCTCAGGGCAGGGGTATGACTTCGAAATGTCCAATTCTACTGATCCTCCTGAAAGCGATTCTACATATATATTTCCTATGCTAGCTAACAAAAAGCTAAAGTGTGCATACGTACTTTGAGGAAGCTAATGTTATATAAAGTAGAAACTAATACAAGTGTGAAGTGCCTTTCAAGAAAATGAAAAATGACCAAAATGCAAGTGCGAATTTTTACAGGCTGTAGTATTTAAATCTAATCATCCAAGGGAAATCACAAAAACGAAAAACATAGATTTGTTAAAAAAAAAAAAAAGAAGAAAAGATTGGATAAAAAACAAACAAATGCATGCAAATAAGAGTAGTTCGTTTTCGACTTTGGAATTGGAATTTGATGTAATGTGATTTTATGGGTTGTCTGTTTTTCTCTGACTTGGCCAACTCTGAGAAACTCGAGATATAAATTGTATTCCCTTGGTTTTGTAAAAGAGTTCATACAAATTGTGTCTGGACAAATTGAATAGAACCGAACATAATATTCAGTCTTGTTTGAATTCTTACCAATTTAATAAATTGTGTTTGAGCTTCATTTGATTGCGGACCAAATCCAGTTTAAATGAGTTTTAGTCGAATCAAACACGAATTGACATTGAATAACTTGATATTTTTACACATTATGATTTTATTTAATTTTTACTAATCTGGTCAAGATCAAGCTAAGCTTTTCAATTATTTGGAGAAGAAAGTTTGAAAGTAAATAATTCTGAAGTAAGGCTCAACTATCCACAAATTCAAGTGGCAAATGGCGTTTATTAATCATCCATTGAATAAATTAGTCTAGAACTGAATTATGCGGGTTTTTTTTTTTGTTTTTTTTTTGTGGTGTTATTATTTTAAACTTTATGCGCAAAACTTTTTTGGCTTCACTTTTCACTGGACAAATCAAAAACTGACACGTATCTACTATTTTCACACGAGCGCGTGAGCTGGCAAAAAAAAAACTGAAAAATAAGGCTCACACACCCATCCACAAATTCAAGTAGCAAATGTGTTCACTATTCATAAATGAGTAAATTACTCTAAACCCTCAACACTGAGATTTATTTCACTTAATCCCTGGTCAAATAAATAATTTGACAGTGAAGAGAAAATCGCATGCTTTAAAGTGCAACAGAAGAAAGTTTTGTGGGCAAAGTGTAAAAAATCCCAGAGTTAAGGGGTTCAAGTATAATTTATTCATCATAGATTAACCTTACGAGAAGAATACAAAATATACATAACTATAAACAGGATAATACATAGTAACACATGCAGTCCATCATCATCATCATCATGATCATCAAACCCCATCATGGTGGAATTTCAGGCATTTGGGTCTAACCGAATTTTCTTCTGTGAACTCTGATGATCTCATGACACCTCTATTGCTGATACACTATTCACTAGACATCAAGAACGAGTACTGCTATTACAGCCTCATCAATAGTCAGATCAATACGTAAATTTAAACCCCAAAAGAGCTATTCCGGTGAACAATCATCACTTGTTTACCTAGTCCCTATTTCATAACAATTTGAGTCTCATCTATATATTTATCCTGGCACTAGCAAATATTATTACCACTCCATGGATTGGATTCTGCGTAGGCTGGCTGGCTTTCTTTTCTCCACTACAGGAATCACATTCTCCATTAGCTGCCCAAAAAAATAAATAATAATAATAAATAAAAAGTAAAACTCTCTCTCTCTGTATTTTTTTATCACATCAAGGAAATCCAAAAATGTAATAATCTATTGGCAACAAATTACCATGGATTAAGTACAACGCAGAAGCATAACAGCCAATAGAAAAATAGTACCAATCATGCATATGATTTTGTCGTGGAATATCATTTCATATTTAACACAAATCCATTCAAACATTACCAAAAAAAAAAAGGTTTAATTTTAAATGCTATTCCGTCAGAAATGAAAAGAGTTATCTCTATAACTGAAATATAAATGTGATGTCTGATGAAAGTTTACAGATGAAAGTGAATACCTGCTTAAACCTCTTCTCCGTCTGCTCTGCCTGTAATTGGAAATTTTATTAAAAATTGAATTTGTAAGTCTATGGATTAAGTTACAAAAATATATGAGCACACCAACCTACATCGTCTACAGATTCATGAAGGATTATACAGAATCCAGAATATTAAATCAAGGTCTTATGCTAGTCTTGACTCTGCATCTCAGTAGATAAAAACATGCAGATACACAGCATGTGTTAACAAAACACGAATAGTTTAATTATGATTACAATCGGCATTCAAGTGAAGAAAATTGCACAGGATGGTAACGAATTAAAAAAACACAATTTTTGCCTTAGTAACAAAAGGAACAAAATCAAAACTCAACCTAATCAGCAATTTTATAGTAGATAATCCGTAATTCATCAATGCATGAACAAAGCTAGACATGCTTGGATTAGCAAATAAGTAATAAACTTGGATTTTTCATGTTTAGCTAATAACCCGACTGAACATTCAGATTAAGAATCAACACTACTAAGTCACATAGCCAATGGCAACTGAAACGATAAAATAACTTGTGTTTCTAAGCCATACAAATCATGACCACGAGTTAGAACCAAAAAATCAAACAGAAATGGGATGTTGAATTTATAACGGGATGTTTCACCAAAATGTTATCAGGAAATATGTAGTATTTTATTTTATCTGAAAAGTATTTTGGATTTCAATGATGACACTTTTCAATAATCTGGGGAAGAGTATGATTGTTAGGGACAAATGTGTTGCGAAATTAACTACTGTTTAGTTTATGTTAAGCCAATGCAAACAGGAGTAAGAAAACAAAAACCAAACAATGCCTAGGTTTTTAGTAGTTATGCAGAAACCACATACAGAACAACAAAAGCTTAAATCAAGCAATAACACAACCTCCCGATCCTCCTCCATTTTTCATCTCTCATAAGGAAATTAACCACTGTGAATACCTTTTCAAGTATACAAACTGATTTAGTGTTGGAGCAACAACTCACAAACAACAACCACCAAAAAAAAATATAATAATAATAATAATAAACACCCAGAACAGGAAACATAAGATCTAAAAAGAAAGGAGTTTGTTTTCTTGACGGTGGACACAATAAAGTAGGTTAGGACACATAAAAAGAAAGCATACAAAGTAATAAATGATACTCAGCAGAATCCTGTGTCTCTATCAAGTAAGCATGTTTGTTTTCAAAACAGCTTACATAGAGCTTTAATTCGATTAATCACCTAAGCCTCCTAACTTCCTCAAATTAATGATTAAAAGCTAAATTTAATGACTTATCTAATAAGCTAGAGAGAGAGAGAGAGAGTAGATTTAAAGAAAAAGGCTTCAATTTAATGTCCCGAAAAGGACTTGGAGGCTTTTTATGGATGTATTATACACAGTATGCCTGCACTAAGGATAGGGACGAGCCTGACGTCAAGGTGAAGGAGTTCTTTTGGTTGATATACACCTGTACTGTACTAGAATGGGCACTTGCCCGGTGTCAAGGTGCAAATAAAAAATAAACACACCAAAAAAAAGGAAAAAAAAAAAGGAAGAGGCATAAATGCAGCATACCTACATGGCGCACCAATCTGGAAAAAAAAGTCCAAAAATGAATATAATTACTTTATGACAGAATGTAGTTGAAGGATCATATTTGCAAATAGATGCACAATGTCAAGCGCCACCATTGCCAAATAACCAATCATAAAGAAGTACCTCCTAGCGGTCACCAACAGCCTAACTTAGCAGCAAGTGTATTAATGGTTGGCCCAAAGATCAGGGCACATGCACAAGAAAAAGAAAAATAGATGCTTCTTCGGGATTTCTAGTATCATCTTGACTAACTTAGCCTGAACTAATAACAGAGAAATCAAATGTATCGAGAAACATGTCAACATCCAATGGCACATAAGTTCAGGCTTACAAGAAGTTAACTAGTATCATCTTAATTTTAATTGATCTAGATCACGCATCCACACATTAATGCCACACAATTATATAGAGTAATTCAAGATTAATACTTGGCAACATCAGAAAATTTACCTTCTCTTTTAACAATTGCTCGTTTTCTTCTTCTAGCCTAGCCACCATCGACTCCAATTCCGCTTGATACGCCTAATAAAATCACACACACACACACACACACAAAAAAAAAAAAAAAAAAAAAAACATCAGAAAAATCAGGCAAAAAAACACCAAATCACTTGCCTATCAAAACAATCCCCACCTGCTTACGCTCTCTAGACCTAGCCGCAGACTCCCTGTTCTTAATCATCCTTCTCTGCCGTTGCTGTGCCACCTTATCCAACGGCTCCAGCAAACTCAAACTCCTCTTCCCTCTCCCTTTCCCCAAGCCCCTGACTCCCACTTCCGTTCCAATCACACCATTCTTATTCTCATAATCATAAATATTCATACTCCCACTCAATCGCTCCTCCTTCACCTCCAAAAGCCCTCTCTCCGGCGGTGGCGGCGCCCCCTCCTCCGCCGCACCGGCCTTCACCAGAAAATCCTCCAAAGTCATCATCTCCTCCTTCGGCGGTGGCTGCGTCTCACTCTTCTTCCCTGCTACAATCTCCCTCCAAACATCGTCCACCGTTTTCCTAACCACCCTCCGCGGCTCGAATTCCCCGTCGCTGATCGGAGTAACCGCCCCGGCCGCATCCAAAAGCGCGATCTCCGTACTCAAAAGCGTACTCACGCTACTCTCCGCCTCGGTAACCGGCCGATGACCCTGATCTACATAAGCATTCGTCGAAAATCCGTCCACCGTCACGGAATCGGATGCTAAATTGTCGCTACCATTGCTGATGCTGTCGATTCTGATAAAATCTGAAGATGAAGCACAAGCCGAGTGATTGCGGTTGAGATCCGAATTTCGCGATGTCGAAGAGGCCATGAGCTTCGACGACGCCATTAAAGTCGAAAAATCTTCCACGATTGGAATGTTAATGGAGTTTGATCATTTCCTTCCTTGCTGTGTGAGAACAAATGTGTACATATATAACTCTGGAAATACAATCCGAATATAATATATATTATGTGTCGATATATCGGAGTGTGTGTGATGATTGTGTTGTGTGAGTGTGTAAGCAAGCTACCTAGGGTTTTGGAGTATTTTTGGTGATTATATGCAGAGTGGATATTCTCTTCTTTTTTTTCTCTTTTTCTTTGTTGGGCTGAGTGAAGGAGAAGGGTTACGTGTGAGCGTGTGAGAGGACGGACTTTCTGTTTCCACTAAACTGAAAACGTTCCGAATTCCTTGAACGCATGTATTGGGAGCGCGACTTTTGTTCGAATTCGACGAGCACCAAAATGATGTCCACGATAGCTCAATGCGTTTTTGTTTTCTTTTTTAAACTATTTAGGCCTCGTTTGGGAAACCGATCAGATTAAAGTAGATTATTACACTATTGAGATAAATTTCAATCGGTCGTTTGGAATTTATGTTTTAGTTCCTGATATAAATAATTAATTTAGATTGAATTAGCTATTGACAATTATAGCTCTCTAATTACCAAATACATATCATCTTCTCCATTTCTTTTTTCTTTACAACAAGTAATTATCAACATTAATGGTTAAAAAACTAGTCAAAACTAAAAGCAAAATACAAACAAACAAACTCCAAGCAGGAACACAATGAAGCCAAATTCCCATTAAAATGTTCAAGAATCTGACTTTAAACATTTCACAAGAAAAAATCATACTAAACCCCTAAAATTGAGACCCAACACCAATTCCAGAAACGCAACACTTGAACCACCATCAAAACCCAATCACTCAAGCCAAGAATTCTGAATCACCATCTGAAATCCGACAACACCCTCGACCAGAAACTACAAAAAACCAAATCCTCGCGTCACCGCGCCGCCGCAACTCCTTCCCGATGGTGGTAACAGAAAACCCGAGCCCGAACCCTGCACGACCCTTCAATTTCGAGAAAAATATTGGAAAACAAACTCATGCTTCATATGGCCAATTTCGTAATGAAGATTCACATTCATATATATGGCTGCACTTGTAATTATTTTCCATGTGAGATATAGAACCTTGTGAACAATTTGAGGGGTGAAGTGATTTGGGTAAGCAGTAGTGAGACAAGGGGTGATGTCTATGCGTTTTCTTCTTTATACTTGGCTTAATGTAAATGTTTTCAATGCTATGGGCAGTTTAGTAATGTCTTATACATTTGCAGGGACAAACATGACAAATTGAAATTGGCTTCTTGAGCCGATTGTTAATCGGAAGGGTGAGGTGCGATTGGTTATCGTGCCAATTAATTATTTGAATTGCGGGCCCAAATGATTTTGGAAGATTACTATCGTTAATAAAAAATGCCAGATTGCATCAGATTAGGGGCTCTTATCTCCTCTAATCTTGGCTCCCAAATGAGGCCTTAAAAGATCAACTCCATGCTAGCGTAGTAGCGTATGATTAATTCCACCGGTCTCGATTTCCATGAGTTTAGCATTTGTTTAAGGGCGCGGATATTTACACTCATTTCTTTTATTAGTTAATCCCATTAAAAAAAATTCTCATTAAAATTTTAAAACTACCCTTAAAAGCACCTTCAAACACTTCTTCTCCCCGCCAGTCGCTGCCTCCTTGTCCTCCTCCACCGCCAAACACTTCATCGGCCGTTGTGCCCCGACAGCACCGACAGGCACGTGTGCACCGCCCCCTCCCTCCTCCACACGCATATCGTCTTGTCAGCCGACCCACTGAACACCAGGCTCCCCGTCGCCGCCAGGCACAGCACAGCCAGCTTGTGCCCCTTCAGCTCCCCGTCGTGCGACAGCTGCTTCCTCACCAACCAAAAGTTCACCAACCCGTCTGACAAGCCGCAGCGCCGTCACGGCGCTCTCCTGGCTCAGCAGCGTCTGGGTACAAACGTGCTTGATGCTCTTCCCGCTCTCCTCTCTCTTCCGTACCTTGACAGTCCCATCAGTCGAGCCGGTGTAGACAACCCCATCGATGCTGGACACGACCGAGTTGACCGCATCATCGTGGGCCTTGACCGACTCGACGCCCTTGGAATTACGACGAGGAGCTGAAGGGGCACAAGTTGGCCGTGTTGTGCCTGGCGACGGTGGGGAGCCTGGTGTTCAGCGGGTCAGCGGACAAGACGATATTCGTGTGGAGGAGGGAGGGGGCGGTGCACACGTGCCTATCGGTGCTGTCGGGGCACAACGACCCAGTGAAGTGTTTGGCGGTGGAGGAGGACAAGGAGGCGGTGGCTGGTGGGGAGAAGAAGTGGGTGTTTTATGGGAGTTTGGATAAGTGGGTTGGCGGGAGAAGAAGTGTTTGAAGGTGCTTAATTTTGGAATTTTAATGAGAATTTTTTATAATGGGATTAACTAATAAAAAATGGTGTGTATATATCCGCGCCCTTTATTTAATTTGATAGCTCAACGTGATATTGTAAAAACTAGTTTGAAAATCCTTGTGTTATGGAAATGAATAAATATATAATATTTGTAAAAATAAATTAGTAAGTTCAAAAGGTGAATTATTAATATTAAAAAGAATAAAAAAATGTTATTGACTTTATATTTTGGAAAATATTTTTATAAACTACATTAACTGTCTTATTCGCTATAACATCATTTTTGTTGTAATAAAAAAATCTTCAACCTTTTACGGATTATAACTCCATAAGTTATGACAAAAAGTTGATCGTAGCTAACATTGGTCTTGACAATTACAAGTTACCGTTTAACAAAGTCTGACCCTACCTCTTGGTTAGCGTCATTGCGAAACGAATAATAAGTGGATGCCGAATTCTCTTAAATTTGACTCGTGCATTGCACAAGCAGTTATTTAAACATGTAATCTAATGAAACAATTGAATATTACTAATAAATCATATCAAACTAATACAGGAGTTTTCATTTCAAGAAAAAAAAATGATAATCGCATGCCAAAATTAAAACTCAAATCGATTTATTAATGATGTCGATAAACCTATATGATTCCTACATCTATTATCCTACTTATGTTTATTAATAAAGCGGCATTTAATAATAATTTTCATCTAACGTGATTATGAATGTATAATCATACATTTTATTTGTATCAAAAAAACAAAAACAAAACTTCATATTAATAAATCTTGTGAATTTCTAGAGTATAATTAAAAGAAAATACATTTTGTTGCATCTTGGGATATATCTCATTTAAAAAAAAAAGTTTATATTGATTTATAATTTCCATATTTACTCAAACTTAATTTACGGTATAATTATCATATTGATCAGTGATTGTTTTACATTCATTTATACTGATTTTCATTTTCATTGGAATATTTCATAATCGATTATAATTATCAATTAATATGTTGGAATTTGAGTTTAAAAAATTTTCTAACCGAAAGCTCGAAATTAATTACTTTATATAATTGAAAATTCGAAATTATTTAAAAAAAAAATCAGATTTTATATAATTGAACACTCAAAATTAATTAATTTACATCTGATATATATTATAATTAACCAAATACTAATAATCAGTATCTGATGTAACTAATAATTACTTATTAGTGTACTTACTAAACATATGTAAATCACCTACTCTTCATGAAATCATAATCAGTTATGATTATTAGTGTTTATACCAAAAATATGTAAATTAATTATATATTATACCAAAAATATGATAATCAAATCCGGATTATCTACGGTATGGTTATGATTATTAGTGTTTATACAAAAAATATGATAATCAAATACTGATTATCTACGGTATGATTATGATTATTAGTGTTTATACCAAAAATAGGTAAATTAATTACAAAATATAATTATCAATTTACTTCCTTAATTTGTAAAAATAGTATATTTATTTATAGTGATTTTCATATTTTAAATCTTAATTTACGGTATGATTATGTACTTACCAAATTATGTAAATTAGATCACATACTCTATGAACATATAAATTTCGAGAGTATTGACAATATATGGCTTTATTATATATCATAATATTTATTATATAATTGTTAAAACACTAATTTACAAGCATGAAAATTTACTAATTCTTATTTCCAGTGGCATCGTAGAGTATTAATTCCTGTTTTTGCTGCGCTAATCAAAGAAGAAAATAGGGTATGTGTGGGAAATGTAATTATGTAGTAGGAAATTTATTTCTGGACTCTATTACTAGAGGCTTCTATGTTAATTTAGTATTCAAAAGCTAAATTGCAAATTTGAGTCCATAACACTTGAGGGTTGACTCTTTTATTTTATTGAGGAAAGATATTTAATTTATTATGGTGGAATTACTTATAGTGTGATTTAATTATCGCCCACAATATGGTAAAATGCATAAATTGTAAAATATGTCAACCAATTATGATAAAATTATTTATGGTAAAAACCATTAATTAATTTTGACTGAATTAGTTATGGTGTATTGTAATTTTGGATCTCAATTTGATGGTTGGCCTATATTTCGAGTCCTAAAATAAAATAATTCCTTTAATTAACGTTCACAATATGTTAAAACGTATAAATGATAAATTAGTTTAATTAATTATGACCAAAATATTAATACAATGTTTATGTGCACTCATTTGTCTTTGCACAGGGTTATGCAATATTGCACGCAACTCTTACTTATTCGCTTATGAACCCCTACTAATCAATATTTTGTATACCAGTTGTATAAGCCTGATAATAAATATCTAAATTACCCTCATACTTAACTTGTTGATATAGACACACTAAATGTGTAATTCTTTTAACACTCCCCCTTGTGTCGAGTCAACAAGTAAAATGGTGCATGAGTAGTTGCCTCATTTTTGCCAAGTAACAAAACCTAATGGGAAAAATAAAACTTGGTCGAAGGGTGAAATGGTGTTTCATTGTTGCCTCGTTAAAACCTTGCCAAGTAACAAAATCCAATGGGAAAAATAAAACTTGGTTTAAGGAAAAAGAGTACAACACACCTATGTTGAGACTCCCCCTAAAGTGTACACCCTTCTCTGATATGTACATCTATCAAAAGAACTTTGAAAGTATCCACTTTCTCAATTTACGTGATTCTTGAGAAAGTGTATAATTGTTGGTTGTAGAATAGTTGTGGTTATATTACTCATATTATCACATTTTCTTCAGTGATAGAATTCAAGCCACTATCATCAGATATATGAATGATCATAACATTTATCGTAGATACTCACAAACTACTACATGTATAATAATGATCTCTTTACATGGATCGAATGAGTAACCAACATTAACGATACTATTTGGTGTTTCATAGTAGGAAGTAAACTCAATATTTTTTATAGGGATTACAAGACCATCTGCAGTCCCAAATATATTTATGAATGAGAAAAATAAACTCGCGTCAATGGTTTCTTTTAGGTATCAAATTACATTTTGATTAAATTCCAGTGGCATTGTGCTTTCTTTAGTTAAATCAAGACAACAATTTTGAGAAAGTAATATTTGATCAAGTGTTGGTAATGGTACAATAATGCGCATATTGTACGTAGGTAGAGAATTTCAGCTCCCACCAGTTCTTCGTTATTCCATTGACGAAATTGATATTTCCTTATATCTTCACTTTGGCCAATCATAGGAGTGCTAACATATTGCACTTATCCATATTTAATTGCCTGATCATCTTTTGGACATATGCAAATTGTAGATTTAGTATTTCACAAACTCGATTTTAGTTTAAAGCCTTAACATGACCGAGTTTTCCCATGGTGCATTATCTCAAATTAAGAATTTCAAATAACTAGCGATATCTCTTATTTCATTAAGAGTGGATGTTATGTTCCTTTCATCGACATATACAATTATAATCGCAAATTTGAAACTTATAAATACGCAAGGGCATAGATTATCTTTTCCCAATCAAGTAGTCACTTAGACGGTTATACCACATCCGTCTGGATTATTTTAATTCATAAAGTGAGTGTTTCAATTTAATTTGCAAATGCACTCCGTGGCTTAGAGTCACTTGCCTTGGCAATGAAAGGCCAGCAAGCACTTTTGTATATATCTCTAAATCATGATCCTCATAGAGATATGATGTAGCCACAGGTATAAGCTGCATTCTCAGTTCTTTGGAATTATAACATCTATTATGAGAGAGTACATATCCTCATAGTCAATTTTAGGGCGTTTTGAGAAACTTCATACTTCAAGTTTAGATTTGCATCTCATGGCTTTATTTTTCTCATTACGCTCTCTGACAAAACTTTGTTTATGTCCTACAGGCTTTACACTTGGTGAGGTTAACACTACCAAACCAAATACCTACCTTGTTGTCAGTGAATTTAGTTCTACTTGGATTGATTATTTACATTTAGATCAATTTGCTCTATATTGATATTTCAATAGAGCGTGGTTCGATACTATTGTGCTCTATGATTCTTTGAGCAACACTGTTTATATCATCAATGTGTATGAAAAGTCTTTCCATCAACTTATATAAACTCTCATTGTACATTGAGATTTCTTTATTCTCTGGAATCATATTAAACTTCGGAGCGTCATCCAGTAATGATTCGTGGACATACGTATAATCAGAGATAATCTCATGAGAGTCATTATTTTCATTGATGATCAATTAAAGTTGTGTCATACATGCCTTCTTATTCCTTGGGCGAGTATTGATCGAACCAAGTGACCTCCCCCTGATCCTTTTGGGAGTCACGACCTCAACCACACTTCCGCTAAGTATGGTTGCAATGTTTTAATTTGTGACACTGTGCCCCTTATGGGGTCTTTAACCTTACAGACACATTTGCAGCTGGTATATATATGATCTCGTCACTTTAGAAATTGAGTCTTCTATACTTTGAAGATCAATTATTCACTTTACTTTTCTTTCACGTTACATTGTGAAATGCGGGGATCATAATGAGACATAGTATGAAACTATTCCTATCGTTCCATTAGAAAATACCTTTTTCTTATCTCCCCCTGTCTCATTAGAGTGACAAATTCGCTAATTTAGCAATAAAGAGATCGTCTGTCAAAGGTTCCAAATAGCGGATGATTGTTGGAGATTCATATCCAACATAAATACTTAATCGTCTTTAGAAACCCATATAAATGCGTTGTGGGGGCGCAATAAGCACATATACTGCGTAACCAAATATGCGTACATATGAATTACCAGGCTTATATCCAGTTACCAATTGGTATGCAAAATATTGATTAGCAGGGGTTCATAAGCGAATAAGTAAGAGTTGCGTGCAATATTGCATAACCCTGTGCAAAGACAAATGAGTGCGCATAAATATTGTCTTAATCACCATCTATATTCTTTTTGACGGTGTCTTCTTTGAGACCTTATTATATATGCACATTAGGGTACAAGATCCAGTACATCGATCTTTATTAAAATGCAATAGTCATCAAGTAATTTTGATTTAAACTCTCTAACATTATAAGTTTGGGTGTTTGATAAGGGTGGTGAGTCCTCAAGCATATTAAATGTGCTAGAAGTATTGCAATGCAACATTTCTATGGACAATACGTGCCGAAGCATCGACCAAAACTATAAAATACTTGAATTATCCGCATTTTGAATAGTAATGTCCATATGTATCACCTTGGATTCTTTGTAAGAGTGGAATGTGTTGCTTTGTATCTATAGCGTAGGAAAACGAGCAGGCTTTGCAAAATGAGTGATGTGCCTTTGAGATAGATATTAAGGCGGAGTGAGATGTAGGTAATGCATCTTGTGCTTCAGAAGTTATTAGCTGCACTTGTGCAGCAGTAGTACCAACATCGAGCAGTGCATCGCGTTTGTATCCCACTTTATGAGTTACTCGAAAGAAAGAATGTTTTCCGTGTGAGTTTTTCAAAAATACGGATCATCATTTCACGACCAGGATGTCCAAGACGGTCATGCCAAAGCCTATATGAGTCAGTGTCACATAGTTCGTTATTGGTGACGGCATAAGATTCAATAATCCGTATAGTAGTGAGGTATAACCCACTAGATTGACTCATTAGTTTCTCTAAGATGTGTTTTCTTCCACATTCATTAGAGGTAATATATATATATATATATATATATATATATATTTTCATTTCCATTCTCACAGTAAGTTTCCAAGTGATAGCCGTTGGCACGGATATCTTTAAAACTCAACAAGGTTCGATTTGCTCTAGGTGCATATAGAGCTTCTGTGACTGTTATCATTGTGCCATTAGGCATCAAGAACTTGGCAGTACCTCGCCCTTTGATTAGTTGGGATGTCCCAATCATCGTAGTCACAGATGAGTTATAAGGAATTAATTCAATAAATAATTATCTAGAATGATATACTTCTCATTCGAATATGTAGCTCTATGCGTAAGATGTATTTTTGTACATCTTATTGTTGTATTTGAACCAACCACATAGTTTTTTAAATAATAAAGTCGAAGACATTCAGTACTTTAGAATGAAATTCAAAATTATTAATAATCCAATCAAATAAACGTCTTGTCCAAAGTAAATCTAATTTAAAAATACCAAACTCCATAGTCTGAATAAAACGAGGCAATCATGCCTTCACAAGTATCTTGAAATATAAGTAAATAGATGAAGTAGATCACTCAAAATGAGGAACATCAAGTGACTGAGCAAGGTTCTTATTGCCATTAAAGTCCGCAATCGTGAGGTTGACATCAACGTCAAAATCTCCATTTTCTACATAGTGAGTGTCTTGTTCTTTAGACTCTCTAAGTTTCTTGTAGATGGCTGCCATCTTATCACTTCGTGACAGTTTTGGTACCAATGCCCTGTTTCACCACATCTATATCAAGGTTCATTCCCAACTCTATCTCGTTTCTTTGAGGGGTTCTCGTGTGGTGCCTTAGTTTTATAACCACCAGTCCCAATATTAACATGGCCACTTGGGGCGTTACCACCATCTTTGCGCCATACATGGGGAGAGCCTCCACGGCCTCCATGGCCCCTGCCTCGTGGTGCATAATTACCACTTTGAGGGGGATTAACACGTCCAGTCCCATTTGCTTTGAGGTTGTTTCCACTATACGCTTGACCATAATTAGTTTCGGGAATTTTCTTTGTCCCGACAGGTCTAGCATTACTGTTCAAGAGAACCTGATCATGCCTCTCAGCTACTTGCAGCATATTAATCAACTTATTAAAAGTTGTAATTCTGTTGTTATCATACTCGAGCCTATACTGGTTCGCTAGTATAAGTGCTGAAGTAGGAAAAGTGGATAGAGTCTTTTGTATCATATCATCTTCCGTGATTTGCTTTCCAAAGAAGGTAAGACGTGTTTTTAAGCGCAACATATCCTTGTTTGAAGTCATTGACCCTCTTATAGTC
This sequence comes from Phtheirospermum japonicum, assembly GCA_014905375.1. Taxonomy (NCBI): domain Eukaryota; kingdom Viridiplantae; phylum Streptophyta; class Magnoliopsida; order Lamiales; family Orobanchaceae; genus Phtheirospermum; species Phtheirospermum japonicum. Next base: position 390,875 of record BMAC01000134.1, read on the forward strand.
AAGTAAGCGGATTTTATTACACTGAACGGTCAGTTCGGGAAGCAAAGTGTAATATATGTTTCCAAAACGTCCCTTGAGGGCATCCCGCAGTTCTTTGGGTGTCTTCAACTGAAGGTACTCCCAGCCCGCAGGAGCCCAACCCACAACCCAACATGTGTTAATTTAATTGCCCACATGTGGCATGGGTGGGGATTCGAACCCCAGACCTCTTGCAAATAGAAGAGTGGTGTTACCGTCTCGCCAAGTCGATTACATGTGAAAGATTATATACTTTTAATATATATTATATATATAAATTAAGTTATAATTATAATTATAATTAATTATATTATATTTATAAATGTAGATTATATTTATGAATAATAATATATAAATGCATAATATTATTATAAATATATTTATAAATATATATATATATATATATATAATTATTTATAAATAATTATAAATATATATTATTTGAAATATATATTTATTATATATTTTATATTAATAATAATATATTATTTTCATAAATATATAATTATTATATTATATTATATTTATAAATGTATAATTTATATTATATTATATTTATAAATAATTAATATAATTATATATTTTATTTTATAAATAATAAATTAAATTATAAATATATAATATTATTTTATATGTATTATAATTATAATATTATAAATTATATTTTAAATAAATTGCTGACGGCTTGCCCGTCAGTTTTTTTTTTAATAATTCTGACGGGCAAGTGCCGTCAGCATATATTTTTTTATTAATTAAAAATTATATCCTGACGGGCAAGGCCGTCAGGATAATTAAGTGGGATAGTTTCCCGCTCTTTCCCTGAGGGGATACTGACGGGGTATATATGCTGACGGCCATGGCCGCCAGCAAACCCGCCAGCATTTTCATCCGCCAGCATTGCTGACGGCTTTTTGCCCGTCAGCATATCCGCCAGAATTGCCGGAATTTTTTGTAGTGACGACAACCTATAGATTAAGGTAGACACCATGCTGTGAAGCAGATTCCRATAGTGAAAGAACTAAGACTATACATACAAAATATATTGCTATAGATTTTATTCTTGCTGGATTTACTTTGTTTATACCGAGTGGATCGAATGGTTGTTTTCGTTATTGAGCGGTGGTGATGAATTTCTTAAAACATGTTTGAAATACTTATAAAAATAGGTTCAAATATTTCAAGGTAGTAAGAGTAGCAGAGTGGTTGCAGTAATCAAACATATTTTTTACAACATGGGTTCAAACCCTGCCATGTTTTATTTTGCCTTTTTTTTTTCATTAAGTAAAAGCAGGTAAACAAATCTAAATTAAGAGTATAAATTATATAAGAAATACAAGCAGCTCAACTGTGAAAAAGCTATCCATAAGAACTAATTGATCCCGGAGGTCAAGGTTCAAACCTTACAAAGTCCTTTTTTTTTTAGAAATATGCATACCACAGAAACAAGCAGTATTTTTTTTTTTTTCTTAAAGCAGAAAAATATTCAGAAGCCGTATTCAAAGAACTCAACAAAATACGATAGGAAAAATATTCAGAAAGCAATCAGAAATCCTCTACGCAGATATATATATACAAACAGAAATCCTCTACGCAGATATATATGTACAAACAGATATATTCAAAAACATCTATGCAAGCAACAACCAATACGTAAGCAGAAAAATATTCAACAGAATATATATACATTTACCAGTTACACAATCAATCCACAGAATATATATTCAAACTGCCGCACAGAAGATTTTTATTTATTTATTTTTGAGATACATAACATACGGATCAAATATATACCTACGAATTGATAATTATTAATAAATAAGTAAGCAAGGATTGAAGGTACCTTATAAAATAATTTGTTTTGATCGATTGTATCTTCGAAAATTCAAGAGCAATCTCGTGCTGATAGCGTTTTGAAGTAGAAGAAAAAACCGTAAAAGTAAAGCAGAAAAGGTACGAGAGAAAAAGAGAGGCGGAGGAAGATTATGGTTCTCATTAATCAAGGGTCCTTTATATAGGGTACCAATGTAATTCCTTTAACAAATAGTAAATTCACTCGATTAGTTATCACTCAAATTTTCATGTTGTGACTTAATTATTGTCCATAATATTTTAAAATGCATAAATAGTAAAATTCATTAATTAACTATGGCCGAATTATTTGTGGAAAGTTTATACTGTTTAATTATAGGAACTTTGATCAATAATTACGGAGTAGAACACATTTTTACCCCGAACACATGCTTTTTTTTTTTTCTTTTGCCTATATAACTCACTCATGATAGTTCCTTTTGGTTAGTTATAAGTGTGTATGTTTAATTATTATTTGTGTTATCATTCTTTTATTTAATGAGACACTCACTCATCTTCTAAAGTAATAATTACTATTTGTGTAATTGATCATTTTATTAAGATTGAAAAAAATAATTGATATTATAATTATATATGTCAAATGACAATAACAAATATTTATTTAAAATAATTAAAAGTATGAAATGATAAATGTAGGAATAAATATTATTTATGTAACGGAACATTTACAGATAAAATGAGATATGCAATATCTTAAATTACCAGGGCCTCGGCAGCAAGTTGGAGTGACTCTCATGTACGTAATACCAGGGCATGGGCAGCAAGTCAACATCTATAATTTCAAATTTAGTTTTTTTTTTCCTCATTTTTTTTTTTTCATGACTCCACTTTTGTTAAATGATTTTATACATTTTTTGAGATTTCAACATACAATGGACTCGAAACCTCAATAACAAACTAAAAGAAAAATGAGTTAGTTATAAAATATCAACTCAATCAATAATAATTTTGAACTAATTAAAAAAATCAGTATATGTAGATTTAATTACGAATTTAATCCAATATAAAATTTAGAAAATCATAGATAATTCTGATTTCATCTATATAATTGAACTATTTTTTTTTATCTTTTAACAAATTAATTTTATATAATGTTGTTTCAAGAATTATGTGGTGGCTTCAGTTCAAACATTGTGTAATAGTAAATGACAACAAAAATATTTGCTAGTTTTTTTTTTTTCCTTGAAAATCATATTATGTTAGTATTATTTATCAATGTTAGTTATACTATTGTGTGGAATTTTATTGCTTACAGAGAATATATTTTGTCTACATTTAACTGATTTCATCTATATATATATATATATATATATCGTTTATGATCTTTTGGAAAAAAAATAATAAAAAAAACTAATTTGTTGGATCACTAAAAGTTATTTTTGCAATATAATCTTAGTATGCACTTAGAAATTACCAACACAGGTAATCTTTAACATGTAAATATAATTTTTGTAAATCAAGAATACTACATATCTAAATGAGGGACAATTTTCAACTGATACGCTGCGTCAAAAATAATCACGATATTACTGTAAGGTAATTGTATTTTAATTTAGTTTATTAATTATCTTGCTAAGAGCAGTGTTCAGTCACTATCAGATTTATGTCGAAATATCTCGAGTTAAGAGTTATAAAAGGTTGAAGATTATTGCTGTGACGAAAGTGATATTATTGTGAATAATAGAGTTAATATAGAAATTTGTCATAATTTAAAGTAAACAATATTTACTTATTTTTTCGTATTAATAATTAATTTTATGAACTTCTTATATATTTTTTGATAAATTATAGAGTTTTATGCATTTTGCATATATAGCGATGTAAATGTGGATAATTAAAGTAAGTACTGTATTAAACTAACATTATTAACTCAATGATGCTCATGTGTTAAATATTTTTTTTTAAAAATAAATTATAGATCAAATAAAAGGATTTCCGAGAAAGATTGAAACCAACTCTAACACGCCCATTAATTAGTCACCGAGTTGTGTGCTCGAGGAGAGGAGCAGCACGCACAAAACAAGAATTGTCTAAAAAAAAAAGTTTGGATAACTTCTCCTAATTCTTTATTAAAATTAAATCACCAACATCGCGGGGTAAAAATGCTTAAATATTGTATATTCCATCCCAAATTGTGTATATAGGTGCTGTGTGTGTGGGTTGTTATTTTAGGTGATTTCGCACTCTTAAAGTGCGAAATCAATTATTTTTGTTTTAATGGTTTTGCACATTGAAAGTGTGAAACCTAATTTCTAAAAAAAAAAAATTAATTTTCACATGATCTCGCACTCTTAAAGTGCGAAATCAATTTAAAAAAAATAAAATTTTTTATATGATTTCGCACTTTGAGAGTGCGAAATCGATTTTCAAAATTTTTTTTTTTGTAATTTGATTTCTCACTTTAAGAGTGCGAAATCATGTTTAAAAAAAAAATTTAATTTGATTTCGCACTTTAAGAGTGCGAAATCTATTTTAAAAAAAAAAATTGTATATATGATTTCGCACTTTAAGAGTGCGAGATCTAATTTTATAAAAAAAAATAAAAATACGTAATATATGTATATATGTGTGGTCACATGATGCATATCTGAACATATAGCTCCAAAACTAACATAAATCAATATATGTGTGGTCACATGATGCATATCTGAACGTATACCTCCAAAACTTTTGACCAGCAACATAAATCAGTAAATGCATGCAAATGTCAATTCATGCTTCCTTTCTCCTTTTAACTTATTTTGATTTTGATTCTATCATTCATCCATTACACACTTTTCATCAAATTTGTTTCAAAAAAATTTGCTCTCGTCCTTTTTTTCTCTTCTTCTCCAGACATCTTCATATTGCAGATTTTTTTCTACATCTCTTCTAAGCAATTGATTTAAGGTATGTTAATTTTTAAAATAAGACTTATATGTTTATGTTACTTGTTATTTATGAAATAAAATGCATGACTTATGTTTATGTTACTTGTTATTTATGAAATACAATGCATTTTTTTTT
>BMAC01000134.1:396807-415281 GCA_014905375.1 Phtheirospermum japonicum
AAAAATCGATTTGAGGATATTACTAGTAAGATAAAATCACAATCGGAATTAAAAAATTAAATTTGATACTACGAATTATTAAAAATCGATTTGAGAAATTATAATTTTTGATGATTTTTATAAAATTAAAAAAATTCACATATTTTTAAATTTGTAAAAGTTAAAAATTCGCACATATTTTAAAAATAACTATGATATTTAAAGTATTAAAATAAAAAATCGGACCATAAAAATATAGAAAAAAAACTAAAATCAAAAATTGCGCACATATTGTAATTTTTGATAATTTAAAAAAAAATATGAATCTCACATGATTCCAATTTTTATTTTAAAAACTAAATAACAAATTTTAAAAAATTAAAATAAAAAAATTAAAATTAAAAATCGATGTTTTTAATTTCTAAAAAAATTAAAATACCAAAACCCTAGTCGTGGATAATTAACATATAAAAAAATAAATTTAAATATCTAAAAATATTTATGAAGTGATAAAATATAAAAATTATAGAAGTGATAATTCGTGAGTTCTAATATTTAGTAATGTGCTTAATTTTTAGGATATATAGACAATGTCGAATTCAAATATGATCACCATAGTTGTGTATTTTGGCGGCCAAATTCTGCAAAATGGTTACGAAGTGAGGTATGACCGCCAGGCAATTGCTTCTAGAAGGATTTCTCGTCAGACAAATTTTGAGGAGTTGACCGATGTTTTGTTTATAGTTACGAATAGTAATGTAAATGAAGTAGTTTTAAAAGTCTCCGCTAAGTTCTGTTATAATAACATGTGTGGTATTGTTTCACTTGCTAATGATTAAGATTTATGGGGATTCTTAGATCCATCCTTAGGCCTACACTTTCTTGAGCTGTATGTCGAATCTGAGCCTCGAGTTGGAAATGTCAACACATTTGCCTCGATAGATCATGATTATTATCAATATGCCGAGTTTCTACGGGACGAAAACGTGTCTAGTATACCTATATGCACACAAGATTTTCCAAATATCGTTAGTCAGGAGCATGACATAAATACTTGGGGATCGAGTCATGATAATGCCGTAGAGAATGATGTAGAAATCGATGATACACACGTGGCCGATCATTTTGGGCCACACTCGCCTATTAGTTCTGAACCCGATGAGTTGGGAAGCGATACTAACTCTGACGATAGTGRTGACGATGATGATCATGATGATGGTGCTGATGCGCATGTTGAGTTTGACGATCGTGAAGCTGCCCAACATTTTGGGCGTCCTGCTGCAATAAATCCCACATCGACTGGAAATTTTCGAATGAGTCGTGAAATTTTATTTTTTGATTCAATCTACACAGATGCACCGATTGACTTAATTGGGGCTCCTAAGCCCTTGAAGATGTACGATTTCCAAGAAGGTGTCCTGACTAAGGGAATGCTTTTTAGGGACCAAAAACATTTGAAGAGTGTGGTGAAAGACTATCATGCTAAATGGGTGAAACGTGTGTTTAGAGTGGTGGAAAGCTCACAAAAAGTGTGGAGAGTTGTGTGTAAGTCCAGTTCGCTATGTGCGTCTTCTCAACAGTGCAATTGGTTTTTGAGGGCGAGTTACAGCAAAAGACGTGCTATGTGGAAGATCACCAAATTAGGGCCTTCTCACGAATGCCAGATGCATCCAACTGATTTAGGTCACAGAAACCTCGATAGAGATTTTATTGCTGACACTCTTGTGGGCATGGTGCAGTGCGATCCATCTTATCGGGCTAAATTGGTCCAACAAATGATAAAGGACAGATATGGGTATGATATTACATATGATAAAGCATGGCAGGCGGTGAAAAGATCACGTGAGAATGTTTATGGTACTTGGGAGACTTTTTGTCAAATTTTACCCAAGTACATGCAGACCTTGCAGAAATATAATCCCGAAACAATCGTTGAGTGGAAACACAAAAACCTTGAGTACTCCGCCGTCAAAATGATGCACTATGTATTTTGGGCATTCAAACCATGTATTGATGCATCTGCCCATTGTCGGCCCGTTATTAGCGCGGATGCCCATTGCAATTTCTTCAAATCTTTCAATATCTTTAAAAATTTTAAATTGAGAACCAACATTGAACTTAATACGGGCAAATGGATCCATCAAGTGATTTTTTACACTTGACTTGGTTCGCCATGGGTAAGTAGAAGGTGGGGATTTTCTTAATCGGAGAATATCATTTCCCAACTTATGACTCATTCCWAAAATGGCGGATCTCCCAATGTTCTTTTTCCAGTCTTCAATTAACTCTTTCATCAAATTAGGTCCATTTGACTTTCTACYCTTACATCGTAGCTCACGTAGCAAATCTATGCCTCTTTCATGATAATCTTCRTCTAAAGTATTTAACCAATCAACTCCTCGTGTTAATTGTTTACGGTCAATATTTTTAAGGCAATTATATGCTTTTAAATAGAGCATGTGGACCCACATTTTGAGCATTGCCAAATATTGTTCATGTATTGAATGATTTGGCTTCATCTTGTACAACAAAAAGTCATCATAAAACTTTTGAGCTCCGCTAATTTCTGCCCTTGTAATGACACGAAGACGACAAGGAGCCATCCTTGAAATATAATGAATTATCACAAAGTAAATAAATTAAGTTTGTAATAAAATGAATACATAATATAACCTATCAAATTCAAGTTTGCAATACATGAACATATAATGTTATTTATCCAATTTAATAATTGTTTCGTTCAATAGTACATGGGATATAACAATTATGTATGTATATATAATTATAACTTGGATTTTGTCTATTATTTAGAAATGGAGGATGATATCAACCAAGTCAATATACCTAATGCAAGAATAAATATAAATATCAATCTCACAAATATAAATAACAATTTAATAAATAGTTTATAAAGAATCATTTAATGGGATGTATTTCCGCATCATTTACTAAAATAGTAATCAAATTTTTCATAAATAAGATACTATACATGTTACACCAATAAACTAGTTATCAAAAAATTATATATAATAATTTAACTAAAAATTAATTTTACTGGTCATAAATTATATTTTAAAACTAAACTAAGAAAATATGCCACGATTAATTTAAATATGAGAGATAGAAATAAATAAACATTACCTTGAGTAATTTCTCGAATTAAAATGGGGAGCAAAGCAAATCCAGATTTTCTTCAATGCAAAGAGAGAAAATGAGATAAAAAATTTGTTGAAGATGGATGGTATAGTAAATGAATCGATTGCAACAATAAATAGAAACGAATGTATGATTAGAAACACTATTCCATGAAAGACGTTTGCATGGCATGCTGATACGTACAGAAATACAAAAGTGAAAGACGTGCATGCTGGTGGACAGAAAGTTGATAAATTACCCGTGACTATATATATATATAAAATTAATTTCTCAACGGAAAATAATTTTTTTTTTTTTTTAAAAATCGATTTCGCACTCTTAAAGTGCGAAATCACATTAAATATTTTTTTATTTTTTTTTACAAAAATTGATTTCGCAGCTTGAATCTGCGAAATTAAATTAGAATTTTTTTTAAAATCGATTTCGCACTCTTAAAGTGCGAAATCATATTAATTTTTTTTATAAAAACTGATTTCGCACTTTAAGAGTGCGAAATCAAATTACAAATTTTTTTTTTTTGAAATATCGATTTCTCGTATGAAAAAAAAATATATTTTTTTTATAAAAATTGATTTCGCACTTTAAGAGTGCGAAATTATGTGAAAATTAAATTTTTTTTTTACAAATTATGTTTCGCACTTTCAATGTGTGAAACCATTAAAAAAAAATAATAAAATTGATTTCGCACTCTTAAAGTGTAAAATCACCTAAATAGACAACCCACCATCAACACACCTATATCTATAATTTAAATTGACATATATTATATATACGCATCTTTGCCCATCCACAGAGAACCCTATAATAATATTTTGTTTTTCAAACATTATGTGCATATAGGAAATGTACTTGTTACGTTTTTACGAATGATTTAAGTTTGTATTGACGTGAATAACAATGGTAGTCGAGCATAATTTGTAGACTTGATAAATTATAACCAAATCTCCCTAGATTTCCTGGTAAAATTTTTGTTACTGATGTATGTTGATACAGAATTGTATAAATTTTGAAAAACACTCCTGTATTAATTTATATTTTACAATTACACCCTTAATCTCAATTCAGAATTATTTGTAACAAACCATTATGATGTGTAAGGTGTAAGATTACTTATCATTATACATATTGTTTACCACCCTCTCCTATTCATAATAAATGTAATTTTTTCTCACATAAAAAAATATTTAAAATAAGTTTCAATCTATTATTCAATACTAAAGAAGTTATTTGCCCAATTTATCCTTATGCCTAATTTCAACTAATACTAATAAATACCATTTCAAGTATTTAAATGAGGGTATTTTGGATACCATAATTTTTTTTTTTATTAATATGTGTGGAACTTGAAAGTTGTTATTCCCCTTAGTTCACAATATTGTTGTTTTAGCAAAAATAAAATAAATCTTAATTCACAATGTTTGTTAATTTGCATTTTCAATACAAGTTTGTACATTTTTTTTTTTTTTTTCAATTCCACCCTAACTCCCCGAAACCACTCGCGTAAAATTGTGGATTTAATGATGATTGAATATAACGTAGAAAATGGTTTTCTATTGTGTGACTTAGTCAATATTTATTAATTTCATGGTGATAGATTTTATTGGGTTCGACCGTTTTTGGAATTTTTATTTCAGCAAGCTGAAATATTCTCATGTACGATGGTTTTTCAGTTCTAGACAACATCTAACTATAATAATAATGATTTCTCACCGAGATCGAATAACATCATATTGAAAACCATTGACTGTAATTGGGTGTAAAGAAAGCAAGATAAAGACCCTATACTTTAAATATTATTAACTCAATAAAATCCAGACATTTGTTAAACAAAATGATAAAGATTCACTCGCTCCCTTTAAATTATATCACAAATTTTATTTTCCCCCAATATACACCTAAAGAAAACATCCAATGGGATGTGAACACATGGCACGTGGGCCATGATTCTTGGCAAGGTCCATAAACAAAGGCATTCCACTAAAACTTTTCAATTGTTGGTCAATGTTTTAATTTGTGTTGTTGCTACACATTATAACTTTATAAGAGCATTTGATACCCAAGTTACTAGTGATATAGGTACCCGTAGTACTCTTTGTTTGACTATAGCACCACTCTCCACCCCACTAATTTTCAAGGTCAATGATGTAAGTGTTACTCACCCTTTCATAAATATAGTTCAAATTTTTAATTTTTCCGGTGTCACGTATAATTCAGTTATCATATTTAATATATTATTAATATTTTATTTTGATGTATATTTTTAATTAATATTTTTAAAAATATTAATTTTTTTAATGATTGGAAAATTAATTATTACGATGCAAAATTTTAATAATCTAATTATATATACACTAATACTAACTTCTTAAATTATTAATTGACAATAATAAATTCAAGAAAGACATAATTAAAAAATAATATTTAAATTAATATCTTAACTACTTAAAATTATGAATTTCTTATATGTGTAAAATTAACAGCATAATTATCGATATGAGATTAAAAAAGTACTATTTTTCAAGCAATAAATGTCACACCTTTAATCAATGAAGGCTACATCTAGTTACCTAATGGTTAATAGTGGTCCAAAATAAAATGTGAATGTGATTCTATTGTGATGTGTCTAATTTAATCAAGATTTCATAGAGAGAAGACTTTTTTTCCCCATTTTATTTAAGGAACTCAATACATGTGAGAGTGTCTCCAACTCATTCACACACCACACTAGTTCTAATTTGGGTTTATTGTTTGAAAGCATGGATAACTTGTAGAGAAAATAATACAACCAACAAATTAATTTCAAACAATCAAAAGAGAAGTCAACAAAGGTTACATTACATAATAAATTATCAATTTATAAAGTTATAACAAAAATAAAAGTGTGACCATATGTACACTTGCATCATGCATGTTGTGGACTTGTAGTGACCCCCCCCATAGGGCTAAAACAACTCCGCAGCAGCTATTTCTTTGTCCACTATTGAAAAATCAATGCATCTGGCCACTCACTTACATAAACATATCTGAATGATTCAATTATTCACCTAACAAAATCACATGGATCTTCCTATCTAAATTATATTATTCTATTCCAACCTTTTTTTCTTTTTTTTATAAGTCATTTGTCAAGGCTAGAATCAATGCATTTTCTGCTGCTAGAGAACACAGCTCAAGCCCATTCTTGTGGCATATTTCCATGTACAATGTATTTCATAGTCTGCCAAAAAAATAAAAATAAATTGGTATATGAATGTTTTTGTCCACGTTAATTGAATAATTGGCAAATAAAAGATATTATTCGTGTCTAAAAGTCAGACTACAAGTAAATTGTGCAAATTCAATGGTAGAAAGTTGTAATTTGAAAATACAAAAAATTTAATTCGAACCCGAATAATATAGAAACAGGCCGAAATTAAAGAGGTGTTACCATGGCAATTAGTGACAAAATGATGTAAATTCACCAATATTTCACAGGGACACTGCCTCTATTGTTGGTAACATGATGAACTCCATTCTTCATTTTTGGGATATTATGAAAGTCCATTATTTCTGATGTTCTTTGTTTCTTGGCTACACATAATAGAAACTAGCATATTAGTTTAAAAAAAAATTGCCACTAAAATTGTAAAACAAAAATGTTAATTAAATCAACAAAAAGCCTAACCATGTTGAGTTTCCTGAAGATTTTGGTCAATGAGGCGCTTCTTTGCTGAACCTAATTTATCTGATTCAATCTGGCCATGTTTCACCTTTTCCTAAACCACAACCCAAATAAATCACCTTAATAAAATAGCAGAAAATCATGTTTTCTTTTCTCCAAGGATAAACAAAAAAAAAAACAAAAAACAAAAAACAAAAAAAAACTACAATCACCAAATAAATAAAAAAAAAAATGAAGAAAATCAATTATGTTTCAAAATTACAAATATATCAGCCTTTTAAGGTATTTTTGCAAATTTAAGAGATAGATGGAGTTTTTATAACCAAACTAAATTTAAGGGTATTTTTGTAATTAATCATTTCTTAAAACTGTTTCAGAATCTGCAAAATGCTGACCTTTGGTGGAGTGAAATAACAAGAAACAGAAGTGTTTTGTGCATCTACAATATTGCTCTCATGGTGTGCTTCATTGGTTGACTTTTTATCATCTGGTGTGGAAAAATTCAGAGTCAGTAATATTCAATTATATACAATTATTATATTAAAATTTATAAAAGTCACTTTTTTTTTCTTTTTTTTTTTTACCATTGAATTGAGTGGCTTCATCTAATGGTGTATTCAATCTCACCCATTCATCTACAGTGTCCTTCCATTTTCTGTTATATAACAACAATCACAATTTAAAGACAATTAATTAAATTCATTAGTCATTAATCCTTCATAATAAATTAAACATAATTTATATTATTTTACTTTTATACTAACCTGACAAGAAATTTTACCAGCCTGCGCACTTCATTAGAAGAATGCTTTCGCAGTCTACTGACATGTCTTCCAATGTCAGTTTCCTGAAAATTATATTAATTCATTAGAAAATATATAAAGAAAAATAAATTCCAACATTAAAAAAATTAATAATAATTAGTATCACCTTGAGAGTTTTGAATGTAGTATCCATGCCCACAAGCCTCTGAAGCAGATCAATCAGACACCCCTCACTCTATAAAAAAAAAATTCAGTTACAAAAATTTAATAACCAAAATAATTAAATAAATACACATTTAACTGAAATTCAAGAAAAAAAAAACCTGGTTTTGATCATCTAAATGAATCTTGATTTCAAGAATCTCTTTCTGTTCATTATCTTCTTCATGATTTCCTGATTGCAAAATTTCAGGTTTGTAATCAAAGCCCACATCTTCTTTATGCTGGCACTCTTCATTCCCTTCAATTTCCTTAAAATTACATTTTGGCCCCCTTGAGAACTGGTAATCACAATTCTGACACCTAGAAGCATAAAGCCTCTGGATAATCGCATCCCTTCGGTTTTTCAGCTCATTTTCATGATCAGCACAAGCCACTGAGATTGACATGTCGATCCAAGTCCAAATATCAAGCCCAGAATCCAATATAAATGAACGAAACTCATTTAAATCCATTTTTCACACGCACAGCTCAAATTTTATTTAAAAATAAATAAATAAAAATTTAACTCGTTGAAACTAGGAATTATTTTGTTTGGGGGGAAATAGATAACAGCTCAGAAAGAAATGTAACAAACTCCAATATCCAAGAATATTATTCATATTTATTTTTGCTTCAATTATTGTGAAATATATTTCGAAGCAAAGCTATTCAGAAACAGAATTTTGGTGTGTTACAGCAGGGGAAGGTATGGGTTTATTTTTGGCACATATCTAAATGAGAACCAACATATTGTGTTAATTCTCAAGGATTTTAGGGGCTCTGTCTCATTGGGCTCCATTTTCTTAATTACTGAGTTATGTCGTTTAGCCTGAAAAGACTTAAAAGCCCATGCTTTAGTTTTTTGTTTTGATAGGTAAAGTGATATTAAAAAAAAAAAAAAAAGGAAAAGGGTTTTGGATTTTCGGTTACACGTGTTCATGCATTAAAATAATAAAGTGAAATAAAAAAATCAGAATTCATGGTAAAATTGATCCATTTAAAACACACACACACACACACCAAAAAAAAAAAAAAATCCAATTTTTGGTGGAGATTCGAAAATCTCCAATCTTTTTTTGGTAGTTTTATTTGGCGAATTGAGATGATTATGCCAGATCGAATTCAAAAAGGACCAGTTTTACGTTACTCTTATTGTTACAGGACTAAATTCTAAAATAACTATTCATTTTGTTTCTCTTGCTCTATGTGATCGGTTGGGGCAAATCGGTAAAATCGATAGTGGCCAGGGATACACGAGAAGATAAGTGTAAAGACCAGTATTAAAGTAAGAAAGATGGTGACATGAAACGCATTTGTCGCAATAGCCATGTTGATGGATAAATAATAATATTTAATTTTAGTACCATAATATGAAAATTGGTACCATAATCTTTGGCTAATGGAAGTCAAAAAGGTTGCGATTTGGGAATTGGGTGTGGGGGCCTATTCTAATTTTTGGCTCTCCACTTTCTAAGATGATTATTGTCAATAGACGAGATTTAGACTGAATCTTAGAAAATCGGATCCTAAGATGATTATTGTCCAAGAGATTCGAATTCAACTTCACATCCAATTTAATGTATTTTGGTTGAAAATAATGAATGAAAAGAAAGAAATTTAAAATCGAAATTATGAGTTTGGCCGAGCAGATTGGAGACAAATAACTGATTTTAGCGTTTTTGAAATAACTAAATTTTCATCAACTTGCTGTTGGCTAAATAAATTCCAAATTTAGCTTTTGCAAAATGTGAGTATAGTCAAAAGCAATATATTCTCGCATATCAGGATAAGTGTTAAAATGATTGTGAGAGCCTCGTGCCAACCGGATATAATTAAATAAATACAAAAAAATACCATAGCACTAAAGTATAAGCGAAAGATGTATAAATAGAAGTCGGGCTTATAAATCATGATTTGTACCATTTTTTTATTTTCTTTTACATCGAATACAAATTACCAAAACACTTCAGAAAACTCAAATGGACTTCAAATCATACCCAACGCTGAGAGTTGAGTGGTAAGACATGTAAATATCAGGGTAGATTTTGGGTTCAATTCCCATTCAGGACATTAATTTAATTAAAAAAAGTGCTCTACACACTATTAAGAAATGTTATGACAGTAAATGCATAGGTAAAGAATTTAGTTTTCCATTAAGAAAACAAGAACATTGATAATTGCTACTTACTACTTCTGTCTGCAAGTCGATTAATGCATGTTGACTTTTTCATCAAACCATTATGAAGACTTTTTTTCACATTGCGAGGATTGATTTAAATGGGAATTCAAGTATAATCGGATGTACCAGGTTAAGGTCCTCCAATTTCATATTTAACAATTAGCAAATTCATATATCACTTCGCAATAGCATATACATCACATGCTCGGATCAAGTAAAAGTAATGAGTTTTTAACAAGTTACTCTGATATATTTATATATACTAGGAATTGACGATCTTTTTAACAATACTCGTGAAAAAATGGCTAGTTCAAAATATTGAACAATAAATTCGATTTTAGAAAAACACACTCATTATATGAATGTATGTGCGATAAAAAAATTATGTCAATCCAATCAAATATGGTATGCCATAAGTGAATATCCATCATATGAGTCTTGAACAATCATTCCAATAATAACATATAGAAGAAATCGAAGGATTTTTTGAAAATTCTACAATATCAGTTCGATTTTCTTTTCGAGACTGCTCATTTGCAACCCTGGTTTGCATTTGATATCTCGATCTTTATAGTGTGTTCATAGTGTCCGAAGAATTTTTTGAAAGTTCTACAAAATCGACTCGTTCTTTTTTTTTTCGAGACTGCTCATTTGTAACCTTAGTTTGCATTTGATATCTCGATCTTTGTAGTGTGGTCATAGTGTTCTTGTTTGTTCTTGGTGTTGTGTATGGAAATATTTCGATCTTTATAGTGTGTTAATAGTGTTCTTTTTTGTTCTTGGTGTGGTGTATGGAAAACTTGAATATTAGATCATAAGTGTGGGTTCTTGGTAAAAATTTAAATATCGGAGCTCATTTCAACCCGCGTCAATTTAAATCCCACATATAGTATGAGTGGGATTCCAACTTGCGTCCTCTTGTAAATAGAAGAGCGGTGTTACCGTCACTAAAAAAAAATCGCAATTTCCGAGGGATTTTTCCCTCGGTTTTAAGGAAAAATCCCTCGATTTTGGGCAAACCGAGGGAATATTTCCCTCGAAAATACCCTTCTCGAAATTTTATTCCGAATGAAATATTTCCCTCGGAATTTAGAAACCGAGGGAATCCCGAGGGATAGATTCCCTCAGAATGTTCTCCGTGCAATCCCTCGGAAATCCGAGGGAACGGTTCCCTCGGATATTTTATATTTCCGAGGGAACAAAAACCCTCGGAAATCCGAGGGATCGTTTTTCCCTCGGAAGTCCGAGGGATTTGTTCCTTCGGAAATAGAAAAATCCGAGGGGCAACAAATCCCTCGGATTCCGAGGGATTTGTTGCCCCTCGGATTTTTCTATTTCCGAGGGATTTTCGAGGGAATATCCCCTGAGTTTTGTTTTTGTTTTTTTTTAATATTTTATTTTCCGAGGGATTTGCGAGGGGTTTTTCCCTCGTATTTAATTTTTTTGATTAATTTTTAATTTTTAATTTTAATGCCTGTTCAATTATTAAAATTCCCAAAAATTTAAAAAAAGTAATTAAAGAAAAGATAAATAAATAAACCAATCATTATAAAAAATATTTGAAAATTTAAGAATAATTACATACGTTCGATCGACACAGTAACAAAGTTTATATGAACCGTAAAAATGTTCTATGGATGGGGAGGGGGGTACTGCTGCTGCTGATGGGGAGGGGGCAACTGCTGCTGGACACGAGCATACATCTCAGTCATCTGTGCCATCTGGGCAGTCATGCGCGCCTGAAAGTCCTCCTGCTGCCGGCCCTCCTCCGCACGTTGTCGCCTTTCCTCGGCTGCCTGCTGCTGCAACGCCTCGAGCTGCGCCCTCTGAGCCTCGACCTGCGCCTCGAGCTCTCTGATCTGACTCCTATCAGCCTGGGAGGAGGTGGAAGAGCCGCCCTTCAACAAACCCTTCTTAGCAACCACAATCTTCCCATACGCACCGGTGCCGTAAAGCCGTCCTTTGCTCAACCCGGCGACGCTGAGAAAAACCTGGTCCTGGTCAACATCGTTACTCTCCTCCTGGGAAGACGCACGTTCCTGTTCCTGGGTTAGATGTCGCTCGTACTCCTCCTGAAATACAACTCATTATTAAAATTTTACGTTAAAATCAAATAATAAGTTAAAAATAAGAAAGAGACTCACACTAATAAGACTAGATCTCCTATCGATAAACGCGCCGTCTTTCTTTTGGTGCGTTCATTTAAAAATATCGTAGCACGTAGCCGGCGAACCCGTCTCCCCCTCCTGTATTCAAATAGAATTTTCAAATAATTAACATTAAAATTAAACAAATAAATATTATATTATTATAATCTAAAATTACTTACTATATCCAAAGCATAGTCGATAGTAGATCTAACACCCCCCGTGTTCTTTGACATCCCAGTACCCGGCCCAGCAGGCTCGCTCCTCCTGTTCTTGCTGCACTGCTCGGATTTCTTCTTGTTCTCGGGATTATCCCACTCAACCTTCCAAGCCCTAGTTGAAACGGATGATATATAAGATACGATATAAATTATATGTTATAAATAAAAAACTCTAATTTAATAAGAAAACACATAAAAGAATCGTTTACCTATAGATCTCCGCGGTCAGGCACTCCGGCCGACCACCACCATGGGAGGCAATATGCTGCTTATAATCATTAAGCTTCTTCCCGTAAAGGTCCCCGATCATCGAAAAAAATACCTTCCGTATGTCTTTCTCACTATACTGCTCCGGGTCCCAATAACAAATATCCTGCAAAATAAAACAATAATTACAATTCAATTGAAATATATGATTGTGTTTTTACGGTAAATACTAACAAATTTGGATACAAAATAATAATTACCTTAAATATCTCCCACCAGAACACCTTAATCTCCTTCGGGACCGCCTTATAGCACCACCCGGCGGGATGGAGATCCCTCTCAAAGATCAAATGGAGTATAGTGGACACCTTGCCCCCTGTGCTGTGCAGCCTGTATTCAATTGTGTTTTTATTTTTTTCCCTCGGCAAAATTTAATCATAATGATAATTATAATTTTAAAATCATTGGTTTACTTACTTCGCCCCAGAAATATAAACGTGAGTCATACCCATCTGCGGTGGGACCAACTGTCGTCGGGTCCGTGATGTACCCGCGTCGGACGGGGTCTGTGATGGTGTATGCGACGTCGGGGTCTGCGTCGGGGTCTGCGTCAGTGTCTGCATCGGGGTTTACGTCATCGGATGATCACTACCGAGACCCATGTAGTCGGTGTCGAAATCAGCTAAACGATGAGTCGATCCCATATCTGACCGACCGACGCTACCGGATCCTTGATGCAACGACATCTGATAGATTTATTAAATAATAATACGAGCATTTTACATAATACCAGTATACAAAAAAAGTAGTTATAAAAAAAGTGTGTTTTACAATAAGAATAAATTACATATATTTCAACCAAACTAATCACTTTCGCTATTAAATGTATCATCAAACTCATCTTCATCCGTATCTTGATCTGTATTTTGATCGGTAAGTAACTCTTCTTCTGTATCATCATTTGTCTCGTTATTACCAAGTTCCTCCACATAATTATCATTGAGGTCTTGCAACTGAAAATTGACATCGTCGAGTTGAATCGGACGACGTGTATCTATAGCTTTCTCTTGAAATGATTTTTCTGGTAGAGGCTCGATAAACTCAACATTTGATCTCGCCTTGATCTTACACGTTGCCCACCAAGCCAATTTGTCTCGTCTCAAGCTTGGGTATGCACAGTAGTATACTTGTACAGCTTGGGAAGCAAGTACAAAAGGTTCATATCGGTTGAACCTACGCTTATGATTGATATCGATAATCTTATAATTTGGATGGACTTTTGTGCCTGCACTTGTTGGATCAAATCATTCGCAATTGAACAATAGTGTGTTTTTCTTCATTCGGACGGTGTATTCGAGCTGCACAATTTCTATGAGACGACCGTAATAATCATATTCGGTGGCTCCAATAGTTGACCCTTTAATACTTACTCCACTGCTCGATGTTGCTTTGTTAGATCTGTGCTCCAATGTGTGAAATCTATAACCATTTATCTTACATCCGTTATATGTTTTCACACATCTTGATGGACCCTCAGCTAGACTCCTAATGTTCTCGTCGATCACATTGTTCGAACGATCTCTAGCATATGGCATTGACAAATTATTTTAAATTTTGGAAATATATTATATAAATAGATACCATAATTATATGATATGCATCTCGGTATCGAACGTCTTACATAATGTTTGAACTAATTGGCAAATTCATTTTCCAATTGTTCGTTGATCCGATCTTCATTAATATTTGGGTGGAGACGTTGAATGCTCTTCGTGTAAATACTACATATAACGTTACACAATTGAGGAAAAAAGTATTAGTACATTTATGTATATGTATAAATTGGAATGAGTATTCATACCTAACATATTCTTCGACCTCCGCACGTTGAAAACCATCTGTACAAAGACCCAGTCTCACGTTTCGACTTTCATCCGCAAAGCTTGGATTAGTGTCGTTGAAATGTTTCCAAGCTTCTGAGTCGGATGGGTGGCGCATAACATTGTCTTCAACCACGTGTTCAGCATGCCATCTCATATCTTTCGCTGTGGCATTAGATGCGTACAACCTCTGTAGACGAGGAGTTAATGGAAAATAGTACATCTTCTTGTACGCGACACGAGCCTTCTGTCGTTTTGTTTTTCCACGAGTAACAGGTTTAAACCGAGGTTCGTTGCAGAATTTGCAACTTGTCAAATCAGAATCGTCTCCCCAATAGATCATACAATTATTCTTACAGCAGTCTATCTTCTCGACCGGTAAGCCCATACCCCTTAACAACTTCTTACTGTTGTAGAAGTTATCGGGTACGAGATTGTCTTTCGGTACATTTCCTTGATTAATTCACTCAATTGATCATAACACTTTTGAGACATGTGATTCTCTGATTTCAAATTCATGAGACGGGAAACTAATGACAACTGAGTATGTGCTTCGCATCCCAGATACAATGCCTGATTTCCAGCTTTCAACATGTCGTAAAATTTTTGAGCCTCAGCGTTCGCCGACTCTTCCACATTGGTCACCACGTCAAAATCGGGACCAGCTGCATCTTGAACCATATTAATGCACGCGTTTGGTGATTCTTCAGAAGGGATGTGAGAGGGTCCTCCAGCATGAAAATCCTGATGATGTCCAGAGGTGGCGAGCCGGGTTTCACCGTGGTAAATCCA
Organism: Phtheirospermum japonicum; assembly: GCA_014905375.1. Taxonomy (NCBI): domain Eukaryota; kingdom Viridiplantae; phylum Streptophyta; class Magnoliopsida; order Lamiales; family Orobanchaceae; genus Phtheirospermum; species Phtheirospermum japonicum. The sequence continues at coordinate 411,995 of BMAC01000134.1, forward strand.
TCTATAGTAATTCGGCTCGAACCCATATTTCTCCAGGTGGCACTTAATCTCATCGACGTCCAGGTAGATTCTATTCCTACATCTACTATGATTACAAGGACATTTCAGTCTCTGTCCGTCCATATGAGCGAAATTCGCTTGCGCAAATTTAATAAAACTCTCAAGTCCATCCGTGAATTTTGAGGATAAATAGCCGTCTTCGATTCGCTCGTACATCCAACTACAATCGGAACTCATCCTAACATTATACGATTGTCAGATTTTTGAGTCTTAAGCGTGTTCTAGGAATCCTGAAATATTCCGTTTGTATATCCAACTACGATCATTTACCATCCTAAGATTTTTGAGTGTTAAGCATGTTATAGAATTAAAGAAGGTGGCAAAATTTCGGCAGCATTACGAGAAGAATGTGGAATTCGAGTTATAATTGGTAAGGCTTCTATCCCATTCAAGAACGTGACATTTTAGTAATATGTATTATCTTAACATATGTGTTTTTCTTAGATTCAAAATTTTGGCAGCATCTCCCCCCAGTTCTCGTAGTGCACGTATATTTCAGTGCACCCGAGAACAATCAGGGAGATGCAGGAACCGAAATTTCAAAACTAAACAAAAAACATACACATAAGATAACCATACTACAAGTCACATTCTCAAACTGTCCAAAAATGGGACAATTCGAAATTTAGTATCAAACTCTATATTTGATACTAAATCTCAAACAGGTCTAAGAAATATTGGAATAATTTGAAACTTCGTTTCAAATTTTTCTATATGATATTAATTTTGAAACAAGTAATTTATATGCATCGCGTCACTTCGCCAAGGTTCCAAATAAGCAATTACCACCGTCACATTTTTTTAAAAATATTTTGAAAACTTAAATAAAATCYCGTGACACCCTATMAYRTTTTTAAAAATAAGATTTGAAAACCCSCTATTGGAGGGACAAAACCTCCCGGCCGGCGCCGTAACCCACGTCAACATCCGACGGTATACAACTAACAACACCAATGACAATATTATATATAAACAAAATTAAACCTCGGCCGATCACCACGGCCTCCCATGCATGAACAATATATATACAATTTTTTTTTAAACCCCGGCCGATCACCACGGCCTCCCATGCATGAACAATATATACACAATATAATGGGTGAATAAACCCTAAATTTGAAAGCAAACCCTAATTAATTGATTATTTCTAAATTCAACCCTAATTAATTGATTACTAAATTACCCCTAATCAATAGATTATTCCTAAATTCAACCCTAACTAATTGATTATTCTTAAATTGAACCCTAATTAATTGATAATTCTTAAATTGAACCCTAATTATGTAATAATTACTAAATTGACCTTAATTAATTGATTAATCCTAAATTCAACCCTAATTGTTTAATTATTACTAAATTGAAACCCTAATTGCAAATTAAAACCTAAATCGAAACCCTAATTCAAAATTAAAACTTAATTTGACCCTAATTGAAAATTAAAACATATAATAAACCATAATTACAAATTAAAAACTAAATTGAAAATACATACAAATAATATACAAAAATAAAAAAAAATAAAAAACAACCTGTGGACAGCGACTGAGGCGAAGGCGGACGGCGACGCTCGGCTGCTGGCGGCGGCAAGCTTCGCGGCGACACACGGCGGCGGTGGCTCCGGCGCACGGACGTACGGAGAGGCTTCGGGCTCCTGGTTGCTCGCGACTGTGGATGGCGACGGTGGCTCGGACGGCACGGACGGACGGACGGCAGCTCCTTCCTTTTCTTTCTCTTTCTTTCTATTCTTTCTTCTTCTTTCTTCTGTGTGCGCAGCGGGCTTGCCAGCTGATATAATTAGGGTAAATTCCGAGGGAACTAATCCCTCGGAAAACCGAGGGACTGCATCCCCCTCGGTTTTTAAATATTTTTTTGAAAACAATTGAATTAATTCTGAGGGAATCACAAATCCCTCGGAATTTCGAGGGATTCTTTGAAAAATCCCTCAGAATTCCGAGGAATTTGTGATTCCCTCGGAAATTTCAAGAAAATAAGAAAATCGAAATAAATAGGAAAAAATTAGAAAAAAAGGGTTTATTTCCGGGTCGCCGAGGCGCACCCCTCCCCGCCCCGGTCGTAATTACTCGGGTCTTCTTACTATTTTTTATTATTTTCTCTATTTTCTCGGTGGTTTTTCCATTACTCATCTATAATCGAAAAAATAGAAAATGCGTGCGGGACGCACGTGCCCGACCCTCGTTAACCCTCGGCGCTGAGGCGCACCCCTCCCCGCCCCGGTCGTGGAATGATGGGATTCGTATCTATTTTTTACTAATTCTTCTATTTTTTAGGGGTTTTTTTTCATTTTTTCATTAAAAGTCGAAAAAAAATAGAAAACGCGTGCGGAATGATCGATGCCCGACCCTCCGAGACGCACCCCTCCTCCAATATGGAAAAATCACGACGCTGCATCGCTTCGCGTTTCCAACCGATGGAGATCATCGATCGATCGTAGCTTGTTGTTGGTCGAATCCCGCGACACGTGTGGACACGCACGTGCTCAGTGGTATTTTTCGATCGAATTTGGGGTCAAAATCACCCCACATGCCAAAGATGATAGGATCGGTTTCGTTCTTACGATTTTTCCATTTTTTCCTATTTATTTCGGTTTATTTTTATTTTTTTATATTTCCGAGGGAATCACAAATCCCTCGGAATTCCGAGGGATTCTTTGAAAAATCCCTCGAAATTCTGAGGGATTTTTGATTCCCTCTGAAATCTCAAAAAAATAAAATTTTTTTGAAATAAATAGGAAAAAATGGAAAAAATTAGAAAAAAAATAGGATTTATTTCCGGGCCGCCGAGGCCCACCCCTCCCCTCCCCGGTCGTAATTACTCAGGTCTTCTTACTATTTATTATTATTTTCTCTATTTTCTCGGGGTTTTTTCCATTATTCATCTAAAATCGAAAAAAATAGAAAACGCGTGCGGGACGCACGTGCCCGACCCTCGTTACCCCTCGGCGCCGAGACGCACCCCTCCTCGCCCCGGTCGTGAAATGATGGGATTCGTTTCTATTTTTTACTAATTCTTCTATTTTTTAGGGGGTTTTTCCATTTTTTCATTTAAAATCGAAAAAAAATATAGAAAACGCGTGCGAAATGATCGACGCCCGACCCTCGCGATAACTTCTAAAACAGTAAGAAGTTGTTAAGGGGTATGGGCTTACCGGTCGAGAAGATAGACTGCTGCAAGAATAATTGTATGATCTATTGGGGAGACGATTCTGA
>BMAC01000134.1:415306-433075 GCA_014905375.1 Phtheirospermum japonicum
TCCCTCGGAATTCCGAGGGAATTTTGATTCCCTCGGAATGTTTCAAAAAAAAAAAAAATCGAAATAAATAGTAAAAAAATTAGAAAAAATTAAGAAAAAAATAGGGTTTATTTCCGGGTCGCCGAGGCGCACCCCTCCCCGCCCCGGTCGTAATTTCTCGGGTCTTCTTACTATTTTTTACTATTTTTTTCTATTTTTTCGGGTTTTTTCCATTATTCATCTAAAATCGAAAAAAATTAGAAAACGCGTGCGGAACGATCGACGCCCGACGCCCGTGGTTCCACGACGCCGAGACGCACCCCTCCTTCAATATGGAAAAATCACGACGCTACGTCGTTTCGCGTTTCCAACCGAAGGAGTTCATCGATCGATCGTATCTTGTTGTTGGTCGAATCCCACGACACGTGTGGACACGCACGTGCTCGTTGGTATTCTTCAATCGAATTTGGGGTCCCATAGACCCACGTGCCTAAGATGATAGGATCGGTTTTCGTTTTTGCGATTTTTTTTTTTTTTCTATTTTTTGATTTTTTTTGATAAATAGAAAAAAACCCGAAAAAATAGAAAAATAGTAAAAAATAGAAACAAAACCCAAACAATTACGACCGGGGCGGGGAGGGGTGCGCCTTGACGTCCCGGAAATAAATCCTATTTCTTTATTATTTTTTTGATTTTTTGATTTTTTTGGGGTTTTTTAAAATATTAATTAATATTCCGAGGGAATCTAATGTCCCTCGGAATTATTCCGAGGGAAAACCTAAACCCTCGGAATTATTTCGAGGGAAATTAGATTCCCTCGGAATGTTAATTAATATTTAAAAAAAAATAAAAACTGTTACGAGGGAATTTAAATTCCCTCGGAAAACATTCCCGTCAGCCATCCGTCGGTTTGTTCTTCGGAAATTGTGGCGGCATACGTTGGCGCCAGTATTCCAGAAGGACTTTCCGAGAGACCCTTTTTCCCTCGGAAAAAACCGAGGGATTATAAGATCCTTCGGTATTCCCTCGAAAATTTCCGAGGGATTTAATATCCCTCGGTTTTTCCTTCGAAAAACTGCTGTTTTTTTGTAGTGCGTCTTCCCAAGTTAATTACTGTGATAGTTTATATATTTTTAATATATATTAGATATATAAATTAAGTTATAAATTATATTTATAATTAATTCAGTAAAACCTCCAACGTGAACCTCAGGGTCGACATGATGCGTGCAATCAAGATTCATTTCACCATGGACTGTCCACATGTATAATTTATTTTCAATGAGATGAAATTTAATTTCGTTTACATAGTGGTAACTGCAATTTCTACATTTAGTATGACTACAAGGACACTTCAATTTTTCCCCGTCCTTCATTACTCCATGGGTGAGTGTAAATAGTATGAAACTCTTACCCCTTCCACGAACGCGTTCGACAGATTACCTTCCACCCTCCATTTGCACATCCAACTACGATCAAAACTCATCCTATAATATCCTAATTATGATTAATAATATAGATGATCAAATTATAGATAATCGAGCGCTATGAGGGTGCCTATAGAAAATGATTGAATTTTTTGGTAAGAGCTCTATCTCATTCAAGAATGTGATGTTCAGTAATAAAATTATCTTACTATGGATTTTGAGAACCTTAAAATTTTGGCAACACCTCCCCTTAATTCTCTAAGTACACATATATTGCTGTGCACCCGAGAACAAAGGAGAGATGGAAACCGAAATTCAAAGTCCACAAAATACATACGTCGTAAGATAATCACATTACAATCACAATCTCAAACTGTCCAAATAAGTGGACAATTCATAATTTAATATCAAACTCTCTATTTGATACTAAATCTCAAACGGGTCTAAGACAAGTATTTCAGTGTATAAAGAATTTGTACTTATTGATGTTAAATCACGCTCTTAAAATCCGTAATGTGATGTTTCAACACTCGTGAGCTCTATTTCTCAATATCATGTATTTTCAAACATACTCAGTATTTTTGTTATGATTTGGTAGAGTATGTTATACGTATAAAACGAAAGAGTCAAATATTGATTTGTTACTAATATTTACTATATAGTGACTTTAATTAATGTATAGTGAATTTGAGTACACCACGCAAAATGGACCGACTGAATAAAGCAAATGACATATTAGTAAATTCAACTTCACGTGTAACATGAACCAAGCAGATCATATATATTAATCACAGATCATATAACATAAAATACAAATTAAAAAAAATATTCACTTGCCGATCACCACGGCATTTGAAAACCCTCACCACGCACTTTTTAGAACTTTTTAAAACGACCGTCACATTTTGAAAAAAAATTAAAATCCATTATTGGAAGGACGAAACCTCCCGGCCGGCACTGTACACCAAGTCATCACCGACGTCAAACCCAACCAATCACAACATGTACATCATAATATAATATTAATTAAACACAACTTTCCGATCACCACGGCATATCAAAACTACCAACACAAGTATTCTAAAATTTTTCAAATATTAAATATTTACAACTCAACCCTAATTATATAATAATTTCTAAATTAAACCTTAATTATACAAAACCCCTAAATTAATAATAATTATATGATAATGCCTTAGTTAAACCTTAGTTATACAAAAACTCCTAAATGGAAATCTAATTATACAAAAATACCTAAATTAAACCTTAATTATCAAATATATTTTTTTTACCTCTTGAACTATGCCCAATTTGACACTTTGCCTCCTAAACTTTTATTCCGTACACTTTACCTCCTAAACTGTATGAATTTTGCACTTAACCTCCTGAACTCCCGTTTTTGGTGGAAATTTTGGCTGAGCTCACTCGTGTGACATGCACGCTTACATATAAAGGGTAAAACTGACTTTCCATCTCCTTCTTATGACTCATGTTAAAAACAATATCACGTGAGCACTCGTGTGACCTGTTAAGATAATGTTCACTTTAATATATGTATACACGTAGGATTTGGATCCTACATAGTGCTCACGTGCCATTGTTTTGAGCAAGAGTCATGAGAAGGAGATGGAAAGTCAACTTTACCCCTTATATGATAGCGTGCATGTCACACGAGTGAGCTCCGACTAGAATTTCCACCAAAAACGGGAGTTCAAGAGGTTAGGTGCAAAATTCGTACATTTTAGGAGGTAAATTGTATGAAATAAAAGTTTAGGAGGTAAAGTGTCAAATTGACATAGTTCAGGAGGTAATTTTTTTTTCTCTTATACAAAACCCCTAAATTATGCCCTAATTATATAATAATTTATAAACTAAACCCTAATTATACAATAATCCACATATTAAATCCTAATTATATAATAATCCCTAAATTAAACCTTGATTATATAATAATACCTAAATTCAACCCTAATTATATAATTATTTCTAAATTAAACTTAGTCATACAATAATCCCTAAACTCAATCATAATTATAAAATAATCCCTAAACTCAACCCTAATTATACAATAATCCATAAAATCAACTCTAATTAAATCATATAAATAAAATATAATTTATAAAAAATACAAAAATAATTTCAGAAACATAAAAACCTTACCTTGACGTCGGCGGAAGGAGAAGCTTGGCGGCGGTGACTTGACTTGGCGGCAACTGGTGAACGGCGGGGCGACCGGGGTGGGCGTAAGTGGCGGCGACCGGTGGCGGGCTGGCTGGTTGGGCTGCAATAATTTTTTTTCACTTCTTCTTCTTTCTGTTTCTGTACGCAGATTGGATCTGCCTTTAAAGCAAATTTGCTGATGGGCACGACACCCGTCAGTATATTTTTTTATTTATATTTTTTATATTGCTGACGAAAAGTTTCTCGTTTTTTAAATCTTCTGACGGGCGTATACCCATCAGCGGCCCGTCAACAAACTCGTCACCCAAATAATATGCTGACGGCTTACTGACGGCTACTTGCTGACGACCCTTACTCGTCAGCAAATCATAGGCCGTTAGAGTCCATCAGCATATGCTGACGGTTTATTCATACGACTTTTTTTTTGTAGTGATACAAGTAAGGTTCCATGATTTCTTAAATTGTCCATCTCAATATCACTTACTTGCAATAAATACTAAGTACACCCAAATTCATGAAATATTATGACAAGAACACACAATTATCAAAACCCAAGAACTCCTTTTCATTAAATAATATTTTAAATTCTAGATAAGATACACAAATAAAAATGACAATGCCAAGAAAATGAATTCTTTTAGAAGATAGTCGAAAAGTGGTGAATTAGTATTATTATTCATTATTACTTGTAATTTTGAAACCAGGCTTTAATCTACTTAGAATCGATATTAAATTGAATAGGGCTCTCACGGATCAGCTGCTATCAGCGCAGTCCACTCAGCATAAACCCTCTCAAACGCATCCACATGCTTTGTCGTGTACCAGACATATAACCCTTGATCTGGTTACCACATCTTATGCAACTCCATAGATACTAAACCACGAAATCAAATTTGAAGCTCAGCTCCTCCTTTAATGAACTACACATAAGTCATATAATTATATAAAGAAAGTGGCACCCTGTACATTATAACACAATCCCAAATATCACCATTTATTTATCTTAAAATTATAATTATTAATAATACCCAAATATTATAATTAAATACTCAATCTGAAATAATGAATATTACTAATTTTAGTCAAGGACAGTACATAAGAGAGTTTCTCAAGCGAGCTAATATGCTGTCATCTAAGCTGGTTCCCACTCCAATGATTACTTCCAACAACCTGTCCAGACTCAAGGGGAGCAGCACATGTATAAATCCTACTCTTTACAGAAGTTTTTTCGGAGGTCTGCAACATGTCACTATTACGAGACCTGAAATCTCCTTCATTGTTAACAAAGTTAGTCAGTTCATGGCTAATCCCTTAAATACGAGCTGGAGAGCACTGAAACGAATTCTGAGATACTTGGTAGGCACCATTGATCATGGACTGAGAATAACAAGAGCTCAAAACTTCAATTTAACTGATTTTTCTGACTCTGGTTGGGCTGGTGACCTTGATGATAAGAAGTCTATCAGTGGTTCATGTGTCTATCTTGGCAATAATCTTGTATCATGGAAGTAGGGTTTTGTGTTGAGTTCGAGCACTGTGGTATAGTACAGGAGTTTAGCGAACACTGCTAGAGAGATGACATGGATAGGATATCTTCTCAAGGAACTGAAAATTGGATCAGTTCGCACGCCTACCGTTTGGGTAGATAATTTGAGCGCGATTGCTTTGGCATCGAATCCTGTCCTACATGCAAGAACTAAGCACATCGAACTTGATCTTCATTTTGTTAGAGACAAGATTCTTTCACAACAACTCGCAGTGCAACATGTTCCTTCTTCAGAGCAGATAACTAATATTCTAACGAAACCTTTAAGCGAGCAATTCTTCACCAAGCTTAGAGACAGATTGAGAATCATGACCAAGAGCTCGTTCAAATTGAGGAGCCGTTTTAAACGACAGTATAATTCACAGCGATCTGAATGATTCAGGTCGTATGATCACATACCTATTTGGTGACCTGATAGGTTCAGGTCGAGTGAGTGCCGACCTGATAGGTCCCAGCACTAGAGGTCTGCATGGAGCCTACATCACGTCGGATGAAATCACTCTAGATTAGTACAGTACAGTCTACTATAGTTGTCAAATAGTGATGTGGCATCATTGGCGACACGATCATAGCTAGCCGTTGTCAGATGTACTCTAGCAGTTATGACCACAGGATCTAGGGCAACCTTAGTCTGTAGTGTTGCTATAAATAGATGGGTATTTCATTGATATTATGTATGAAAATAGATTACTAAATAAATATATAATACATTCTCCTCAACTTGCCTTTATTTACATAAAGCTTATAGTAGCTCGCCTTTCATTATATCAGCTCGCCATGAGCTCGCAATTTTTCTTTTAGTATATATGAGCTTGAACCTTGAGTAATTTATAGTTCTTTTTCTAAAACCTTATATCTTGCTAGCTTTAATTATGTGATCGTGTTGTACATCCTTCCATTAAAGCTTTATATATATATATATATATATATATATATATATATATATATATATATATATATATATATATATATATATATATATATATATATATATATATATATATATTGGGTATACAATAGTAAAGCTACAATAATATCGGGGAATGATTTGAACTAATAGATCTAACGCAATTAAACAAACATATTATATATAAATGTAATATATATATATATATAATATATAAATAAATACCAAAATGAAAGGAAAAGTAAAGTGTCGAGACGAGCAAACTCTTTATTTAAGATTCTTATTGCCCCTTACTACGTGCTCACGGTTCGATAGCAACGAATCTCCCAAGATACAACGACGAACGGAGCTGGACGGAGCAAACAATCCAGTCAACTTGGCGAACGAGAACTGGGCAGACAACTGAGCAAAACCCTAACTGCAAGCTATATGATGCGTGAGGCAGGTAGGATTATGATATGTATACATGAGCGCTCTTAGAGACAAGTTTTTTATGTATATGATGAATTGTTGTATTTACACTATGTAGGAGTTGGTATTTATAGATTTGAGGGACCCTTAAATAAGGTAGGAAATTGGTAGGAATTAGAACTCTTAATACAAGTTAATCTCCTTATTTTACTTAATAAAAAAGACTTGGAAGCTTCCAAAAGAGGCCCAAACTAATTAAAGCCCAAGGAATTAAGTAGTTTGCAGTTCATCTCTAATAATCCAATTTCCATAAAACAGTGAATAACATTCAGACATTTCCTCTATACTTAGGAAATTCCACACACTCGTTATCTTCCAAATGTCCAACTTTGGTCATTGGCTTTTTACTCACCCAAACATAGATTTGTGAAAGTAAATGTACCACGATAATATACTCAAAGCGTAGATTAAGAATTTGACGTTCATTTCCAAAAATAACGACTCGTCTACATTTGAAATATTTGGTCAAAGGTACAATATATAACTTTACCGAATCCATTTTCCCCAACAACCCCCCACATGAATGCAAAATCAATGTATGATGCATGTGACTCACTTGCTCAATTTCTACATGAAACGTTATTGCATCCGGTGAGGTAGCTTGTGGCTTTGAACCTTTCGTAGTGAAGTACCATCGGGTAAACCCACGACCTAGTTGACAGTGTCATTGAACTATTCCGAGTTCGAGCATACCGAGACAATGATACTCACATAATAATGTTTACGCCACTTATCAAGTTATTAAGTTGTGTCTATTTTGGCCTTGGAACACTCTTGGATTCTTAAATGCTCAGGGCGAGGCGGCCACTCATCCGCACTTATATAGGTGACCTTGTCTATTAGAAGTATACTGCTATTCTCCACCTTTATAGGTATAGATCGTCATTAAATGTTTAAGACTTACTCTTACCACGGTCATCAGGAATATCACTTGGATATGCTCTCTAGGGAAATAGGTTAGCTCATGGCTAGGTACCAAGTGTTCAAAGTGGAACGGTCCAAAGTCTGGTTTCCCCATTGAACCAAGTTCTTGGGATCTCCAGTCATCATGGTTGGGTATCCACTAAATACCGTTCTTTTGTGTGGATTTTACTCCCATTCCCTCTAGCAATGTATAAAATTGATCTCTATTTATGCTCTTTGTAAACGGATCCGTTATATTTCCCTTTGATTTCACATAATCAATGGAAATCCCTCTTGAGATCAATTATCTAACGGTATTGTATCTTCAATGAATATGTCACGACTTATCGCTATTCATTTTATTATAAGCCCTTGCGATAGCAACTTGATTATCGCAGTGTATCAAAATCATTGATACTGGCTTCCTCCAATATGGAATGTTCTCGAGAAGATTTCAAAGCCACTCAGCTTCTTCACTAACTTTATCCATAGCTATGAATTCTGATTCCATGGGGGACCGGGCTATGCATGTTTGCTTAGTGGACCTCCAAGATACAATACCTCCACCGATGGTAAAAGTATGCTCACTCGAGGAGTGTGAATCTTTAGTGTCCGATATTTAGTCACATCATAGTACCCTTCTAGTACTTTTGGATATCCTGTAATGCACCCCATAACTCAGAGTATACTTCAAGTATAGTAATACTCTAGCTAACCCTATCCAGTGGTCACTGTTCGAATTGCTTGTGAATTTACTTAGTTTGTTCACTAAATAAGCTTGATCTAGTCTAGTACAATTAGCAACATACATGAGACTTCCAATGATCCTAGTATATCCCAGTTGAACCGCTAGATCACCTTTATTTTTCACTAAACGAAGGCTATCATCGAATGGAGTTTTAGCCATTTTACCATCAAACGTTTTTAAACCTTTCCAGTACTCTTTCCACATAGTGGGACTGAGAAAGAGTTATACCGTTTGAGTTCCTTATGATCTTGATTCCAAGGATCGCATTGGCTAAACCCATGTCCTTCATATCAGATTTGTCTTTAACATGTTCCTTGTACTTGTGATCATATCACTAGAGTTACTTAATATCACCATGTCATCAATATAAAGACAAACAATGACAAAAGAGTTAGGTGTGTTCTTTACATAAACACATTCGTCGTATTCATTAATATAAAAGCCATTCGCCATCATCACAGTGTCAAACTTGAGATGCCATTGCTTTGGTGCTTGTTTCAATCCATACAGTGATTAAACAAGTCTACACACCTTATTATCTTAACTAGGAACTACAAAACCTTCGGGTTGTTCCATATGAATTTCTTCATTAAACTCACCATTCAAAAATGTAGTTTCACATCCATCTAGTGAATTTAATGATTGTGCAGTGCAATAATCACCAAAACCACCCTAATAGAAGTGATTCTAGTTATAGGTGAGTAAGTTTCAAAGAAGTTATATCCTTCTCTCTGTTTAAAGCCTTTAGCCACTAACCTAGCTTTATACTTATCAATCGAGCCATCAGCTTTATACTTTCTCCTTAGGACACACTTGCACCCTAGAGGCTTTATTATCATGGGGAAGATCGATCAACTCCCATGTATGATTCTGCAAAATTGAATTAACGATGATGGCTTCCTTCCACATAGAAGAATCAGGACTAAACAAGACTTCTTGACTAGTACGAGATTTATTATCTAACAAATAGATCATGAAATCAGGACCAAATGTTTTAGCAGTCCTAGCCCTTTTATTGTGCCTTGGCTCATCATCATCACCAGCTTGTGATGCATCTTGAACTACAAGAGGTGTTGCTTAATCTTCAACATCATAAAATCTCTTGTTAAAACCATCACCATTTCCTTTGCAAGGATTTTAGTGTTCAAATAAAACTGCATTCCTTGCTTCAATGGTTGTTCCTTCAGTCACATCAAATATATCAGACTTGTGTAATAGGAACATATACGCAGTGCGCATATCTAATGAAGATACATTCGACTGTTTTAGGTCCTATCTTCACTTTCTTTCGGCTCTAGTACTCTTACCTTAGCCAAGAACCCCCACACTTCGAGGTAACTGTAAGCAGACGCTTTACCTTTCCATAATCCATATGGAGTCTTTTACTTTCGCGTGTGGGGTACCCTATTCAAAATATGGTTAGCGAAAAAGATCGCCTCCCCCCACATATTCAGGGTTAACCCTGAGCTTATTAACATTGCGTTCATTATTTCTTTCAGGGTTCGATTCACGCGTTCCAACGATGCCATTCGATTGAGGTGAATATGAAGTAGTTGTTTTACGAATTATGCCTTGTACAATGCAAAATTCCTCATATGGTGAAACATACTCTCCACCTCGATCACTTTGAATTACTTTAATTCGAGTGTTAAGTTGAATCTCAACTTCATATTTAAGGACTTTGAAAGCATCAAAAACTTCGTCTTTGCCCCTTAGCAAATGGACATAACACTGTGCAGTTATTAATTTAAATAATAAATTACCTTTTACCCCCTCTAGTTTGCACAAGTTTCATATCTCGGTGTGAATTAACTCTAGAGGTGCATAAATCTTTTCATCGAATGAAAAGATATTTTTTAGCATCTTAGTCTCAATACAAATCTCACATTTGTGTTTTAAGTCAAAATTGACATTTAATTTTAATTCATATTTAGAAATTTTATTGGACTTTATTATGGGCTTTATAACATAGTTTCAACACTAGAATACCCAATTTCCAAATAAGTACATAAGTCCAATATTTATGACTTTTCATAATTTTTTATTGGCTTTTCGAGATTTACATGAATCTTACAAATACAACACTCATATGAGATAAACTATCTCATGTTAGCTATCTCAATATCCATTATAATTGACCAACAAGACCATTTTTTTTCCACCGTTGGAAAACTTAAGTGATATGCGAAGCTCCACCAATTAAATCTCAAAATTCAATTCATAAATTAAATCCAAATTTAATTCACATCAAACTTTATAAATTTAACTCAAACAATGAGTTCACATTTATAAGTTTATATAATTTCTAAGCCGAACTACATCAAACTTAAAATTCACACATTAATATTGCAACCCAATTCAAAATTAGATCCCTCAATTTATTATAAATCTAGTTCGAAAGTAGACTTAATTCCATAACCCTAATAGGGATCATCAGGCAAAATTATTTTTTTAGTCCAGTAAGTGACCACGTTTTGTTTTTTAGTCCAGTTTTGGGTCATATTTTAAAATTAGTCCACTAAGTGGACTCGTTGCTGATTTTCGGTCCATTTACCGCCTGGAGCGGGTCACCTCTACCGGAAGATGATGTGGCACTTACACCCCACAAAAAAACCCGAAATCTGGAGCTCAAAGCTGACTTGGACAATGAATTGGACCATTTGGGGGGGGAAATTACACAACCCTATTTTATTTTTGTCCATCTTCTTCCCCAATTTAACAGGTAAAGGCCGCAGACGGGGAGAGAGAGTGAGAGAGAGAGAGAGCAAAACTGGGTTGTGGGAAAAGAAGTTGCTGGGCGAGAAAAGAAAAGGAAAATGTCTTCATGTAATAGCGGTCCTGGAATTGTATTTTGCAGACGTGGAAAATGAGCTCAGCTTCGCACTTCATTGACAATGGACAATCCAGGGCGTAAATTTCATGGGTGTGTAAATTGGAAGGTTTGTTGTTGTTCTTCCCTCCCCCAGAATTTTTTTTTTGATATCATTATTTGAATAATAATTTTGTTTATTTTTTCTTTTACCTGGAATTTTTTTTTTGATATCATTATTTTGAATAATAATTTTGTTTATTTTTTCTTTTACCTGGGCACTATTGGGCAGAATGGAGGCTGCGACTTCTTCGCATGGGTAGATGAGCTGCTTGACCCCATCGACAACAATATTATTTTAGGACTACATCGCACGTTGGTTGAGCGTGAAATGGAGATAAAGAAACTCACTAAAGAGATCTCTTCATTGAAAGCATTACTAGGTGATACTGAAACTATGCTGAAGAAGAACGAGAAAGAGAAACAGGGCTTGAAAATAAGAATGTTGTTTTCATGGGTTTTCTTTGTTCTTGTTTGGTTAGTGAAGTGAGTCAGTGTGAAGACTCTAAATGTAGGGTGCTGGGGGCTATAATCAGTGATGTTGTGTTGAGTGTTGTTGTGTTGAGTGTGTGTTGAGTGTTGTTGTGTTGAGTGTTGATGTATTCTCATGGAAATGAGCCCCCTGTTTGTGCTGTGCTTTATAAATTATTGTTAAGATGTTTGAAGTTTAATATTTTACACTTATTATAATTTGTTGATGATGGAAGATAAGAGTATTAAAATATAATAATACAAAGATTATGAAAAATCTAGAATTCATTGCCTCATTCACGAGACAAGCAAAACATACATACTTCAAAATATATATCAGAAATTACATTTGTAAAGCATACTTCAAAATGTTGTCAGAAATTACATTTGTAAAGCCCCTGCATATCATGTTTTCCCAGTCAAACAAAATGCCAAAATGTAAGCCAAAATAACTGTGCCAAAAATTACATTTGCAGGACCCCTACATATCAGGTTTTTCCAATCAAACAAAATGCCACAGTCAAGTCAAAACAATTGTGCCAAGATGAGACTTCCAACTCCAGTTCAAAGTGGTCTTTTCCCTTTGCCTTTTAGCTCAGATATTGTTGATGTTATATTGCTTGGATTGATAAACTGAATGCCCCATTKCTGCCCCACACTTTTGCCTTGTTGCTCTTGAAACTGCTCCCACATGGAGGGTGGATTCTTACATTGCATCTTAGGGGGAACAAATGCCTTATGTTTGCCTGATAACCAAAAAAATAAAACATTTTAAGGATAATTACAATAAGTACCCATGAGATTTGGCTAACTTACACAAGAACCCATATTTTTATAAAAATTACAATAACTACCCATGAGGTTAGGTTTACTAACAGAATAACCCATATTTTTATAAAAATTACAATAACTACCCATGAGGTTTATATTTTCATATTTTTATAAAAATTACAGTAAGTACCCATGAGGTTTATATTTTTATAAAAATTACAGTAAGTACCCATGAGGTTTGGCTAACTTACACAAGAACCCATAATTTTATAAAAATTACAGTAAGTACCCATGGGGTTTATATTTTTATATTTTTATAAAAATTACAGTAAGTACACATGAGGTTAGTCTTACTAACAGAATAACCCATATTCTTATAAAAATTACAATTACTACCCATGAGGTTTATATTTTCATATTTTTATAAAAATTACATTAAGTACCCATGAGGTTCATATTTTTATAAAAATTACAGTAAGTACCCATGAGGTTTATATTTACATATTTTTATAAAAATTACAGTAAGTACCCATTAGGCTTACTTACACAAGAAACTCAAAGAATGGTTATAAATTACCTTCCTAGACATGCCCTGAACAACYCCTTTACTTGATGATCCATCAATTCTAGCACTTCTTTTGGGGGCCTGCACATATAACACCATAGTCAATTATAAAAATTAATATTTTATATAATTACATATAACACCATWGTCAACAAAATAATYTTCATATACCTGATTTGTTGGAGGCATTTGGGAAACTTGAACTTGAGTTAATTGACTGYAMTCTTSACCTTGAGAYAGTGGTTCCTTTGTCAATGGGCAATACCTTTTGTTGTGCCCTTCTACTCCACAAACACTACAATGAATTGTACTTTGCTGTCTTCTGATTTTATTTGRGTTGGGGGGTCCCCTGTTTCTCTTTCTTTTCTTGGACACAATTTCATCAGGTTCTCTCCTTCTAGCTTTTTGTGGTCTTCCAGCTGATCTTCCAAAGTTAGGTGGTTCAGGGGCCAAAAAGTCAATTTTTGGCCACTCAGGCCTGCCATTAATGGGCATGATGACTGGTGCATACACTTTTTCATAAGTAGAAACCATGTAGTAACTGCTAATAAAGTCATTCACATCCTAATCTTGACATGTGATAGCCCTCAAAGCATGTTTCCAGGGTATCCCTGTTAGGTCCCACTTTCTACATCCACAACTCCACTTCTCCAAGTCTACAGAATACATAGTTCCATCATTGCACCTGATCTGATAGTGTTTGTCATCAGCCTTGAGGGGCATACAACTTGACATCTTACCAATATGGCCCTGGATTATATTTTGAATTCTAGGACAAGGGCTTTCTTTGACTTTCCACTTCTTTATGGCCCTATCTCTACATTCCATAGTCCTTTTCATCAAATATTCATGCAACCACTCTAACATGGACAAAACTGGTTTTTCCCTAGCCTCTAATATGTTACTATTGAATGTCTCACACAAATTATTCAACAACATATCAGACATAGGAGTGCAACTGAAGTGGGATCTACTCCATTGCTTAGGTGGTTTATCATTTAACCATTCAAATGCCTTTCCATCCAAGACTCTAAGTTCATCCATTTTTCTATCAAAATCATTAACAGTACATGCCTTGGCTGCCCTCCAAACTACAATCTTGTAAGCTTGCCCATTAAACCCTGCATTTTTCATGTTGGAATGCATATGTCTGACACAGAATCTGTGTTCAGCATTGGGAAACACTGCATTAAAAGCTTGTATCAGGCCTTTTTGCTTGTCAGACATGAAAGTCCATTCACTATCATTCACAATCTGCATGTCATGCTTAAACAAAGTCAAGAACCACTCCCAAGTGTCACCATTTTCTCTGCTCACAACTGCATATGCAATGGGAAAAATATYATTATTTGGGTCTARCCCAACTGCAGTTAATAAAATCCCCCCATGTGGGCCTTTAAGATGGCATCCATCTACCCCAACCAAGGGCCTACAACCTGCCTTAAACCCAACCTTCAGAGCATTGAAGCACACATACATTCTGTCAAACACATTTCCCCCATTAGACTGATCAGTCCCTATTATAATTGTACTCCCTGGATTTGATCTTTTAAGTTCCTCAGCATAATTACACTACATGTTGTACTGTTGGGAGGAGTCCCCTTCAAGCATCTCCAAAGCCAATCTCCTGGCCTTGTAAGCCTGGTTACGAGTGACATTTATACTCAGATCTTCCATTGCATCAGCCTTAAAGCCATCAGTTTTTCTTGTAGGGTCAGACTTGAACCTGTGTCCATACTCTGCACAAAGCCAAGTGGATTTCAAATTTGTTACATGAAAAGACTCAGACATGTGTATTCTTCAACATATTCTCTGATCCTAAAAGATTCTTGGTCTTTAATCTTGACAGAATGTAGTCTCCACCTACAGTCCTTGCCCACACATTTTGCAACCAATCTGTCTTTGTCATTTTTGGTAATCTTGATGTTTCTTTTGTTCCTTATCGCATGTGAATGAATAGCCTGCCTAACCTCACCTTTATTACTAAATAACATGCCCAACTTAAAGGTAGGATTTAACAATGTAGATGTGTTAAAAACAGGTCTATTAGATTTATCCATTTCATCATCTGAGTCCTTTCCACTAGGATAGTCATCATCACTAGATACTACATCAACCTCCCCATCTTTATTAAGATTATCTCCATCTGTAATGCCATCCTCATCAATAACCACATGTAAGTCTTCTGCCTCCACATCTATGTTCTCCTGGTATAACCTATCATCATCAACTTCATCACCATATTCTGCACCCAAGTCATACYCACTATCTTCAAAACTTTCAGTTTCAGTCCCACTTGCTTCACTAATAGGCTCATTGCCTCTATGTGTCTCCACCTTACTAACATCCTCACCAGCAGCCTGATCATCAATTAACATCTCATCAATAGCCTCATCATCTGTCCCCATCATAGCCTCAATATCTGTCCCCATCTCACCAACAACATCATCATCTGTCCCCATCATAGCCTCAACATTTGTCCCCATCTCACAAACAACTTCATCATCTGTCACATTGTTCACAACCTTACCTACAGTACCATGAATATATATCACTAGTTGCTTGGACTTATCAAGTTCACTCTCATAGTAACGTAACAATTCAACATCAGTTTCTATTTTGATAAAGTTGTCACTCTGCTTAGTGTAAAATGTAGCTTCTCTACTGATCTTCTCTCTTTCTGCTAGTCTCATAAGTGACTTAATTGTGAGGATATCATGCGGCACAAAGTCAAATTGTATGCAGACCCCCCTTTGTACTCACAGTTATCCTCATTAACAATACCCCCAAAGTAAACACAAAGTGTCAATTATTTATCACATGGACCTGGGAACAAAAAAAAAAAGGAATGAATAAATAAATATATAAAACAACTAATAATTTGATCATAAATCTGAAAGAAATACTACTATTGAACCTACTATCAACACACACACACACAAAAGAATATAAACACATATAATAAATAAATAAATAAATAATGCACCTGACCATTTGGACCACTCTGAGGTCCCTCACAACACTTTTTAATGGAATATTTTGAAAAAAGTACACCCAACCACGACTACAAACAAAAAGGACTGTAAAGTATACCTTTTCATGGAATATTTCCAGAGAATCGAAGCATAAAACAAGAATTTTACTAACCGTAATTTGGGGGAGGCAAATCGAGTTTCTCAGGGTTGCG
Organism: Phtheirospermum japonicum; assembly: GCA_014905375.1. Lineage (NCBI taxonomy): Eukaryota > Viridiplantae > Streptophyta > Magnoliopsida > Lamiales > Orobanchaceae > Phtheirospermum > Phtheirospermum japonicum. The sequence continues at coordinate 431,332 of BMAC01000134.1, forward strand.
AAGCATCATCTAAACCGCCAATGTCGTCGTCACTCAAAAAATCAAAACATCATCTACACCAATGAAGATTATGGAAGTGGAGTTTTCTTATATTATGTTTTTTTCCATGGAGGAATTTCAAGTTTAGTCGTTTTTTCTTCCTTCTGAATCTTGTTTCTGTTTAATTAGGGTTTGTAAATTGAATATAAAAAATCGATGCCAAAATGGTCGAAGTCAACTCCAAATTTCAGGTTTTTTTGTCGGGTGTAAGTGCCACGTCATCTCTCGGTAGAGTGACCCGCTCCAGGCGGTAAATGGACCGAAAATCAGCAACGAGTCCACTTAGTGGACTAATTTTAAAATGTGACCCAAAACTGGACTAAAAAACAACACGTCGTCACTTACTGAATTAAAAAAAACAATTTTGCCGGGATCATCATAATTCCTATTCTAAATTAAGGAATCAAGCCCATGTGGACTAATCCAAACACAAGCCCAACTTGGCTTGTTTGGCCCAGAATCACTTTCAATGGGTGATACTTTAAGACTAGGAAGCCCAAGGCCCATGTCCAAGTAATCTAAAAACGGCCCAATCATTAAGGCCTGAGGTTAGATAAAGGCCCAAATATAAGGCTTTAGGTTTTTCTCATCCAACCCAAATGGAATTTACATTAACCCATTAAGCCCATGGCTTAATTATTTTAGGTCCAACATTTTATGACCCAAAACCAGGCCCAACAAAAGCCCTAGGCTTTTTCCTTTCTTCTCCAGAATTGTCCGCCGCCTGCAGAATCAAGATTTCACCTCCACCGTCCATCTGCTATTTCAACTGGCCGTGCCTCGCCGCAACTGCAAGACAACGACGGCCAACACTCATCTCGTCCGACTTGACACAGACTTCGACGCCAGCAACGCCGGACATCGGCGCTCATTGAAGGAGCAACGGTGGAACTGCACCGTCGACAAACATGGCTTGACAGGCCACACCGCCTTCGCCGGTGATGGCTATCACTCAATAGCACTGGAAACACTATCTTTCTGCTCACATCCAGCCGCACGTTCCGTTAACCACCATGGAAGCCGTCATCAACTGGAGCTCCAATCGCCGGGGGTATCGTCACCAATATTTCAGTCCGTCGACGAGTCGAGGAGGAGGGGAAATTTGCTTCGTCTGCAATTGCCGTCCCGTCACCGTGGTGGTTGTCGCCGCGCCGCCGCCCGTTTGGACCAGAGCCCGCCCTCGCCGCTGCCAGATTTTCCATTCAAGGAGCCGGCCATTGTCGACGCTGACGTAGCAAGAAATTTTTATTGTCATGGTCCATCGAATATAAATATTTTAGTAGGTCTTTTTTTTTCGTTGTAAGAATGTTTTTCGTTATACCATTATATTACTTGAAAAAAAATACATATTTTTATGGTAAAACATCATAATTAACATAAATATACATGTTCAAAAAGTGTGACATTTAACCTTTAAAGTATACATTTTTATTTAAAAAATATGAATGTCTAGTGTACAACAATTTTATCATATATTTGTGTGTGTTTAAATTAAAATATAATAAATTACTAATAATTAATAAAGAGAATGGATACATATTATGTGTTATATTAATTATGACAGTCATAACTCTTGACTAACTTAACCACTTAAAAAAATACTTAAAAAAAATGGTCAATAATTTATGTGATTCGAAAAATGTTTTGAAGTTGATACATAAAATTTAACAGTAGATTAGACAAATTAACTCACACCCAACAACTC
>BMAC01000134.1:433100-443737 GCA_014905375.1 Phtheirospermum japonicum
TCCACTTAGTGGACTAATTTTAAAATGTGACCCAAAACTGGACTAAAAAACAAAACGTCCGTCAACTTACTGAATTAAAAAAAACAATTTTGCCGGGATCATCATAATTCCTATTCTAAATTAAGGAATTCAAGCCCATGTGGACTAATCCAAACACAAGCCCAACTTGGCTTGTTTGGCCCAGAATCACTTTCAATGGGTGATACTTTAAGACTAGGAAGCCCAAGGCCCATTGTCCAAGTAATCTAAAAACGGCCCCAATCATTAAGGCCTGAGGTTTAGATAAAGGCCCCAAATATAAGGCTTTAGGTTTTTCTCATCCAACCCAAATGGAATTTACATTAACCCATTAAGCCGCATGCTTAATTATTTTAGGTCCAACATTTTAATGACCCAAAACCAGGCCCAACAAAAGCCTAGGCTTTTTTCCTTTCTTCTCCAGAATTTGTCCGCCGCCTGCAGAATCAAGATTTCACCGTCCACCGTCCATCTGCCTATTTCAACTGGCCGTGCCTCGCCGCAACTGCAAGACAACGACGGCCAACACTCATCTCGTCCGACTTGACACAGACTTCGACGCCAGCAACGCCGGACATCGGCGCTCATTGAAGGAGCAACGGTGGAACTGCACCGTCGACAAACATGGCTTGACAGGCCACACCGCCTTCGCCGGGTGATGGCTATCACTCAATAGCACTGGAAACACTATCTTTCTGCTCACATCCAGCCGCACGTTCCGTTAACCACCATGGAAGCCGTCATCAACTGGAGCTCCAATCGCCGGGGGTATCGTCACCAATATTTCAGTCCGTCGACGAGTCCGAGGAGGAGGGGAAATTTGCTTCGTCTGCAATTGCCGTCCCGTCACCGTGGGTGGTTGTCGCCGCGCCGCCGCCCGTTTGGACCAGAGCCCGCCCCTCGCCGCTGCCAGATTTTCCCATTCAAGGAGCCGGCCATTGTCGACGCTGACGTAGCAAGAAATTTTTATTGTCATGGTCCATCGAATATAAATATTTTAGTAGGTCTTTTTTTTTTCGTTGTAAGAATGTTTTTCGTTATACCATTATATTACTTGAAAAAAAATACATATTTTTATGGTAAAACATCATAATTAACATAAATATACATGTTCAAAAAGTGTGACATTTAACCTTTAAAGTATACATTTTTATTTAAAAAATATGAATGTCTAGTGTACAACAATTTTATCATATATTTGTGTGTGTTTAAATTAAAATATAATAAATTACTAATAATTAATAAAGAGAATGGATACATATTATGTGTTATATTAATTATGACAGTCATAACTCTTGACTAACTTAACCACTTAAAAAAATACTTAAAAAAAATGGTCAATAATTTATGTGATTCGAAAAATGTTTTGAAGTTGATACATAAAATTTAACAGTAGATTAGATAAATTAACTCACATCCAACAACTCAAAAACAATACGTATAAAAATATTCTAAATTAATTACAAATATTAATGATTCGTATAAGAAATAAAGTATTAAATTTAAAATCGCATTTTGAAAGTAGATGTGTCGTGCATTTTTTTATAAAATAAATCACATGAATTATTGAGTTTGTATTGATAAACTCTCGTTTAATGTAGAAAGTTCTCCTATATAATCAACCATCACTAATATAATTTATGGATTTTGGGCTAAATTAATTGAAATATAATTAGAATAGAATAAATTTAACATGGGCTATTATCTATTTTTTTTTTCAAAATATAAATAAAATAATAGTAAAATAAATAATTGAACATGAGCTGGAGCCCACCCCAACTCTTGGGGTGGCTCCGCCCCTGGACGCAGTCAAGGCAACGCTCAGCCGCCTTCTCCAACTGCTGCAGATCCGCCACCACACTGCCGCCAGAGTTCCACAGCGATGGCTCCGACTTGCTCCACTTCAGAACCCCAGCGCTTGCCGATGGCCCCCACAACTTTCCTCTTCTCTCGGGATCGATTTTGCGGCATGGTTTGGGTGCTCTGCTGCTTCTTATCGCTGTCCGATTCGCCGGAATATTCCTTCTTCGAAAATCTCCCTCTGGCATATATATATGAACTGTTTAAGTTGCAAGTGTAGAATTTGTCCAAATAGATCTAGGATTCCGCCAGCACATATAAATTTAATTTCAAAGCAATAAGAGCATTTTATCATCCCAGCAAGAGCACCCTCCACTCCAGTCTTTCTTTTATCTCATTTATTTACCTTAGCATTAAACTTATTTCTTATAGGTTCTACATGTTCCCATTAATTTTCATTTATACTTTTTATATTTCAATACAATTATATTTCTCTATTTATCTATTTATACATTTTATGAATATAAAAATCACACACACACACACACACACACACACACACACACACACACACACACACACACATATATATATATATATATATATATATATATGGGAACTTTTACAGGGTCTTTACGACATCATTCCTCACTTCATTGAGTTCAATAGTAACTATTAGATTAATTTTAGACTTTTTATATCAAAAGATATATGGTTGTAAATGCAGGAGAGGGTGGGGGTATGATGCCTACCGTAGACTTCCCCCCCCCCCCCCCCCCCTCTCTCTCTCTCTCTCTCTGTGTGTGTGTGTGTGTTGTATATATATATATATTATATATATATATTTGATAATTTTTTTTTATAATATTAATTTTTATGATTACTTCATAATAATTAAAAAATTACAACAACAAGTTGATTAGAAATACGACATATTAAATATTCTTAATTTTCTTATTACACTATTAATTTATAATTATCTCAAAATAATTTAAAGAATTATGGGAAAATTCCCATTTAATACACATTAATCCAACTTAATTGCCATATAATTATCTAATTAAAATTCATCCCATGTAAGCCAAATATTTTACCATTCAATCAAAAATCATGAATAAATAGTTTACAATACCCCCTCTTACATACACACTCAATTAAGGCACAAACGTCATCATTCCTCAATTTTGTTTGTTTTAAGAAAATGTTTCATTTTAGTTGTTTTTATTTTTGGCTTCAACAATCGATTTTTTTGTTTGTTATTCATACAAATTCAATCAGATTCGTAATTCATTTTTCTTTCGCTTGAACAATTTTACACATCTTTATTTTTTTTTTTATTTTATTATCCATACAAATTTCGATCAAATTCAAAATATTATTTTTTTCCACTTATTATTTTTGCCGATATTTTATAAAATTTGATTATTATCATACAAAATTTCAAATCGATCAAATTAGTTTAATTCACGGTCATAGATTATATACATCCTCAATAGGTTGATTTTTTAATTATTTTTTTGTATATTGTTCTTAGAAATTTCAATCAATTTTAAAAGTAGATTTCTTTTTTGGTTTATTGTTCCTACAAATTCTGATCAAAGTCAGAATTCATTATTATTATTTTTTTGTTTCAACAACATTATACTTTTTTTTTTGTTTATTGTTCATACAAATTCCGATCAGAGGCGTAGTTCATTAATTTTTTGTTTTCATATTCTTTACTTCAACAATTTTACACTTTTTTTTTGTTTCTTGTTCACATGAATTTCTAGTATGAAATTAATATGAAGGTAGTATGAATTTTTGTAGTACGAAATTAATATGAAGGTAGTATGGATTTTGGTTGCACGGTAAGTAGTATGAAATTAATATGTAGTATGGATTTTTGGTTGAATGGTGGAGGTAGTGTGGGTTTTGGTTGCCGGTGGGTAGTAGGCATCGGGTAGTATGGATTTTGTAGTATTAAATTAATTTGAAGGTAGTATGGATTTTGGTTTCACGGTGGGTAGTATGAAATTAATAAGTAGTATGAATTTTTGGTTGAATGGTGGGTAGTATGAAATTAATATGAAATAGTATGGATTATGGTTGAATGGTGAGTAGTATGAAATAAGTATAGAATAATATGAATTTTGGTTGAATTAAATTGAAAGAAAAAAATATTGAACAAAAAAATTGGTTAATAAGGTTAAATTAGTAATCTTGTGTAGTATTTTGAATTAAATGGTAAGTTAAAATACCAATGAACTATTTGGGATGATATATTTACCCATAGGAGCATATGGTCAATGCCCCAAAAATTATAGCAATAAGGTGATTAAATATACAATATAATACACATTATTGATTTTTTTTCAATTATAATAATATCTATGAGTACTTCAAAATAATTAAAAAATTACAATAATAAAGTGATTAGTAATAAAATTTTAATTTTTTTAGATGCGAAAACTGATTTATTATAATAAATTCTTAGTTTTCTTAATTTTCTATATATATATATATACACACACACACACGCACACTCATTGGAAAAAATGAAAAAGAAAAAAAAAAGGAAAGAAACTGCTGGAACGGAAAAAAGGAAGAAGGCAAAAAGAAAAAAAAGGAAAAAACAAGGTGGGGCCCATAGCCTCACTTCCCTTGCTGGCGCTTGCAATGCACGCGCCCATCCGATCTGTTATGTATTCTTTTTTATTTTCATTTATCTAATTTCTTGTCAAAAGGTTGGGAAGTTTTGACAAGACGAACGAACTCTTTGCTTAAGATTCTTACTGTCCCGTACTACGTGTCCACGGTTTGATAGAAATGAATCTCCCAAGATACAACGATGAATGGAGCTGGACGGAGCAGATAATCCAGTCAACCCGGCGAACGAGAACTTGGCAAACAACTGAGCAAAACCCTAACTCCAAACTATATGATATGTGAGACAGGTATGATTATGATATGTATGCATAAGCGCTCTCAAAGACAAGATTTTGATGTATATGATAAACTATGTAGGAATTGGTATTTATAGATTTGAGGAACCCTTAAATAAGGTAGAAAATCTGTAGGAATTAAGATTCGTGATACAAGTCAATCTCCTTATTTTACTTAATAAGAAAGACTTAGAAGCTTCTAAAAGAGGCCCAAACTAATTAAAGTCCAAGGAATTAAATAGTTTGCAGTTCACCATCATTAATAATCCAATTTTCATAAAACAATGAATAACATTCATATGTCGGACATTTCCTCTATACTTAGGAAATTTCACACCCTCGTTACCTTCCAAATGTCCAACCTTGGTCATTGGCTTTTCACTCACCCAAACATAGATTTGTGAAAGTAAATATGCCACGATAATCTACTCGAAGCGTTGATTAAGATTTTGACGTTCGTTTTTAAAAATAACGACCCGTCTACATTTGGAATATTTGGTCAAAGGTACAATATATAACTTTACCAAATCTATTTTCCCCAACAATCCCCCACATGAGAGCAAAATCAATGTATGAAGCATGTGACTCACTTGCTCAGTTTCAGCATGAAACGTTATTACATCTGGTGAGGTAGCTTGCGGCTTTGAACCTTTCGTAGTGAAGTGCCATCGGGTAAACCCACGGCCTAGTTGACAGTATCATTGAACTATTTCGAGTTCGAGCATACCGAGATAATGATACTCACATAATAATGTTTACGTCACTTCTCAAGTATTTAAGTGTCCATTTTGGTCTTGGAATACTCTTGGATTCTTAAGTTCTCCGGGCGAGGCAGCCACTCCTCTGCACTTAAAAATGTGACCTTGTCTATCAGAAGTATCCTGCTATACCCCACCTTTATAGGTATAGATCGTCATTAAAAGTCTAACACTTACCGTTACCACGGTCATCAGGAATATCACTTGGATATGCTCTCTAGGGAAATAGGTTAGCTCATGGCTAGGTACCAAGTGTTCAAAATAGAACGGTCCAAAGTTTGGTTTTCCCATTGAACCAAGTTCTTGGGACCTCCAGTCATCATGGTTGGGTATCCACTAAAGACCGTTCTTTTGTGTGGATTTTACTCCCATTCCCTCTAGAAATGAATAGAATTGAACTCTATTTATGCTCTTTGTAAATAGGTCCATTATACACTATCATTACCTTCCAAATGTCCAACCTTGGTCATTGACTTTCACTCACCCAAACATAAATTTGTGAAAGTAAATATATCACGATAATCTACTCGAAGTGTAGATTTAGAACTTGACGTTCATTTCGAAAAATAACAACCCATCTACATTTGGAATATTTCGTCAAAACTACAATATATAACTTTATCGAATCCATTCTCCCCAACAATATATATTTCAATTGTTTATTAGTATCAAATTGGTACATATCCCCTCGGGTTGGGCCTTTTCACTTTTGATGTACCTTTTTGTATTCTACATCATTTGAAAAACATTCCCTCTAACTATTGCAGTCAGATTTAAAATATTTCTAATTATTTTATTGTGTTATTAAACCTCATGCATTTCGCACATACGTTGATTCGATCAATTTGGCATTGTAGCTTCACAATTCGGAGATGACAAAAGAGCTGCAACTTCCTCTCCTCTTGACATCGCAATATGAAAAATAATCTTTTTATAGCATGTTAGAGAATTGGTACCAAACCACATGTCTTCCGAAGGGACATGTATCTTTTTATAAATATCTTAAGTATATTTTTAATTTAAACACACCTTTTTCTTTTCTTTTTTAATAAAACTAAGCCCTTACTCAAATCTCATCTAAGAACTGACTTCAGCATCCGAGGGGATTGGCCAAAAAATCCTTTTGGTCTTCTATCTGACCAGTGTTTTCGAGTGCAGGTCTCACGACTCGGGTTCTCCACGAGTAGGGGTGTGCATCAGTCGGTTCGGTCGACCGAACCGACCGAATTGTCAAAACCGAATTGACCGAATTCGGTCGTTGGTCGGACCGAACCGACCGAAAAAGTCTAGAAAACCGAACCGAACCGAAATATTTCGGTCGGTTTCGGGCCGAACCGATTTTCTCTTTTTTTTTTTTTTTAATTCCTTTATTTTCTAAAGCAGAAAAATAAATTAATAAAGTATATAATTAAATATATATATATATATATAATATATATATATATATATAATATATATATATATATATAGTCGGTTCGGTTTTTTCGATTTTTTTGGTGGTCAAACCGAAACCGACCAAATTGACCGAAATTCTTACGACCGAAAATCGAACCGCCGGTCGAAAAACCGAAACGAATTATACTATTCGGTCGGTTTTTTCGGTCGGTTCGGTTTTTGGTCGAATTTTGCACACCTCTATCCACGAGAGTAGGTCTAGCTCGCACTGGTCAGGTAAAACCAATTGGTCTATCTGTGGAAAATCTGTATCTGAGTTTTTAAGATGTGAGTTTCAGATCAAGGGTATGGATGAGATATGATGAAACTTTGCCGACGATCTAAACAAGACACCGATAACTCACACAGGGATAGCTGTTGATGCCCAACCCAAAGTCAGGCACGGGTTTCTTGTCCGTGGGCGAATTGAGCCCATGGGGATCGTTGTTCCTTGAACAGCTATCCAGTTTATAGTGAAAACTAGTGGAAAAGAGGGTAGCTAGCATGGGTCCGCCACTGTCATTACTGCCTCGCGTTGTCAACCCGGAGGGGGGACGGGAAAGTTTTCAGAAGGCAAGAAATCATGCCTGGCTCAGGTGATGAAGAAAGCACAAATATCTTGACGACGATACATTTAACAAGGATGCCTTGGACTTGTCAAAGGTAGTGGAGAGCCTTAATAGACAGGTGAGGGAGCTTAAGAGTAAACTGGCAAGCGATACTCCTTCTGCAAGGGTCCAACGAGGTACCCCGTATGTAGAAGGAGTGTTAAAGGATGAACTGCTGACAGGCTACCAGTCGATGGGTTTTGTGTATAATGGGACTGCGGATCCTTTGGACCACTTGTGTAGGTTTGAGAATGCAGCCGTGGTGTATCAATTCATTGACGCTGTGATGTGTAAGGTGTTACGTACAACCTTCACCAAGTCGGGACAGTTGTGGTTTAGTCAGCTACCACCGGGCTCGATCGATAATTTTGATGAGTTTAGTGTCGCTTTTCATGTTAAATATTAATAAAGTGTTACATGTAAAAGTTACATATCAATAAAGTTTTACAAAAGTGCTGCAAATATATGTAAGATAAAATAATTTATATAAATATGTTACGATTGTGTGTTACATAAGGTCATTTATGATGTAGTGTACGAATGGGGTGAGCAAAATATTTCATCATATAACCTCATTGTAACTATTTTATTTATTTATTTATTTTGTCTTATAACATTGACGCTAAGCTGGACCTGGAATGGTGGTGCTGATATAGTTTTGGTGGAGGAAGAGTTGACTTGAGCACGAGACTATTAACGACCTGATATGCAGACAACCCATATATTGGGACAACATTATTCCCATTCGAAATAATATCATCTCTATCAATATTCTTCGAGGCCACCTCGCGTAGGCATTGTTCGATGCCGTCCGTGCCACCGACCAGAAGATCGTACGTAGCCGTATCGTACTGCTTTTCTTCTACCTCAACTAAGGCACTATTGAATGATGTTATAATCGAATCATACGATGAATTGCACTTTTGTAGGGCACCCCTCAGTTTGGGTCCCACATTTGGCTTCTTTGATAACAGATTCTCAATGTGTGAATGCGTGCCTGTCGCGTTTGAGATTCCCGATTTTATGATTTCGATCGAAAGGGTAATTAAGTTACTCGCTGATGCAATTTTAGGGTTGGATTGTAGGACTTGGATACATACTTTTGACTTGGATCTTAGCCGAGGTTCGGAGCAAGCTTTTCTTATTGATGGGGAATAAGACGAAGCGCTTGTAACAATAATGTTCAGAATTAAAAGTAAGAGAAAATTGGAGGATGCAAAGATTGAGACGGTTGAAGAAGACATTGTTGGCTTTGGGATGTAATAATCCTTTGTTAGTGTGAATGGGGTCTTTGATAAGCTAAACATATATAGATATCATCGGTTGTTTGATCTCCTCCTCCCCCTTTTTTTCCAAGTATATGAAATAGTTAAAGTGACTTTGCCAGATATTGTGGAGTAATTGATTTTTGACAACAACGGTAATAATATTTGAGAAATATATGAAGTCAATTAACATATGACAACTTTATTTATTAGTGCTTTGTGTGTGTATATATATAGTTATTATGCTTTATTATTTTAATGCAAATCGTGTTTTTTGGAAAGCAAAATAATTTCATTAATTCAATTTGCAATACATGATATATCTGGTTATATACGCACACAAAAGATGGAATTATTAAAAGATTCATAACTTCTAGATTAATAAGAATCAACCAGCTTAGATGTCAAAAAAAGAAAAACACGAAAGAAAAGAAAGAAATCAACCAGCTTGAAACCCCAACTTTGAATATTCTATAATTAAGTCCAAGCAAGCTATCCAATTTGGTGCAGCCCTAGCCCAAATTGAGTCCAATCATTAGGAGAGTCCAAATGCACATTAAAACATATACTCATGTGTCAAGTCTTATAACAATGAAAATGTATATTTATCACAAGATCGATTAAATATTATCGTAATGAAGTCGGACATTATCACAATACAGATGAGAATTGTTCAGTTTAAGGTATTTTTATTAAATGCTCATTTTTATTATGATAAATGTACATTATCACAACATATATTGACATTATAATAAAAATGAGTATTCATCACAATAAAAATGGACATATCATCAATACTATGAACATTTTTTTTATCATACAAGAAATAGAAATTTTTGTATATGGAACATGTTCATCTCAATTATGATATATTAATTTATCACAATGGAAATTAACATTTATCACAAGAAATATGGTCATTCATAACAATGAAGATAGAAGTTTGCTAGAGACGACTCTCCGTCCCACGTCTAAGTACAATATAATGGCTAGAGCTAAATACTTAAGCAAACCAATTATAGGGAGAAAAACACTCAATAATCGAATAGAAATATCTTCTAATATAATATTTTTTAATATAATTACAAAGTGTAGTCGAAATCGAAACGCATAAAAAATATATAGCTCGAATTGTGTGTTCGACACCTATCCTTAAAACATATTCATCCTCTATTCCGAAAGTCTATTTCTCAGGATAAGACGGGTAAATTGAATTATATCTCATCTCAGCAAACTGATAATCATGCCTGATTTTTATCACCAAAAATGCAAGAGACCAAGAGAATTATTTTGATCAATATGCAATGTTGTATACCAATGTCAATATGTGGATGTGTGTGATTGATTGGTGTATTCTAAACTCTTTATATAGGCAACTAGAAGAGCTTTCATTCTTGTAAATTAAGACACATGATGCGGAGTAATACAATTCAATACACAATGAATTAAGTGTTACACACATCCTCCACCATCATCATTAATATATGAGTTATAATATAAATTTTCATTTGTAATTTAATTTAAATTACAAAATTCAGTCAATTCCAACACTTTACATTAATCTTAATTTTATTATTTATCACTATAAAAAAATAGTCGAATACTGATGGCCAAAAAACACCTTCAATATATGCTGACGGCTTCTGACGGTAAAAAAAATTACTAACGGATTGCTCGGCAAAGGCCGTCAGCGACCCGTCAATATTTTTTTTGGGTGATAGGTTTGTTGACAGTCCCGCTAACGGGCCCAGTTACTGACGGGTCAGTGGGCCCGTTAGCAAAAAAAAAAAAATGCTGGACGGAGTTTCAAAGCTCGTCAGCAATATAGAT
>BMAC01000134.1:447706-461031 GCA_014905375.1 Phtheirospermum japonicum
CGTCGACTGACGCTCCTTCAGTCGACGCTTCAGCAAGTTGCGTCGACGGTGCATCGACTGACGCTCCTTCAGTCGACGCTTCAGCAAGTTGCGTCGTCGGTGCGTCGACTGACGCTCCTTCAGTCGATGCTTCAGCAAGTTGCGTCGACGGTGCGTCGGCCCTGCGTCGACTGACGCGGATCATGGCTCACGTTGACGGAGCGTCGACGCTCGCGTCAGTCGACGCGACAGAGCGTCTTCCTCAGTTTCTCTATCTTTTTGCTACTCGTTCACCGAAAAGCTCGTTCTCCATTTATTGAACATCAATGTCATCTAATTACGCGTCGAACTGTTCTGGTTACTTAGCTGTAAGGTGAAAAACAACGAAATATCACCTAATTTCATCAATTACGATCAAAATACGGTAAAATAAGCTGATAGTACAAATATACGAATTAGAGCTTAAACTACCCAACTTATACCAAAAACAATAAGAAAAACAAGCTATAATACTAATAAAAATAAGGACAAATATGTGCTAATCAACTACCCCACGCTTAATTGGTTTGTTCGTCCTCGAACGAACGATAGATTCAAAGTATAGTAAGAAATGAAAATCAGTCCAAGCAATGAGTCGTGCCATGCTACTTAAATAATTTTGAAAATATAGGTACATGCAACGCAATTTCAAACACTCCACCCGTATTACATTGTCGCTTCAAAATCGGATTCAAGCATCCTCACAAAAGGGAAATATATAAGGGTGTACGCTCAAAAGCACTCGAGTATTGCTGCATAGGACGTGTATACGCTCAAATCATTCAAATACAAGCACAATAAACAAGAACCAAAAATCAATCTCTTCTCAATCGCAAATTAAGTGCGTTATTAACAAAGAATCGGAAAAGGTCTTTTCGGGTTGTAATGTAAGACTTTTTGGACGGGTATGGAATATATAAGTCGTGTGGCTAAGTAACTCACGCAACCTAATCTAATCACGAAGCAATTCGCTTCACCTCGTTCAAAAATATAAACCTCAGTTAACACACATAACGTAGCCTTTAAACATAGGCTATTTCTCAACTCTTTACTCTAAACCGACTTGAAACACAAACCACTTGAACACAATTAAAGCTCATAACACGCTTCTTACACAACTCATGCCTTCTAAACATTAGGCTTCATAAAATAAACAATAATAAACAAAAGCCTTCATTAACGCGCAGGCAATTACTAACACAATTCACCATCCTTCTTATTTTCTTTTTCTCTTTTTTTTTATCCCCCTCTAATTCTGTTTTATGGGGTCTTTCTTTTTTCTTTTTATTGAAGGATGGTGATCCTTTATTACAAAAATTCATAAATCCCTTGTAAAAACTCCAAAACACTAATAACCAATAAAAATTACTAACTCCTACCCCACACTTTTAATGGGTTGTAGGGGTCGACTCAAAAATCACTCATGGCTAATGGAAATGGATTATTTTGCTATGATTGGCTCATTCGGAATTTATAGTGGCTAAAATTTATGGATATGGCCGGAATAGGGTTTTTATGTGCCTTAACCTCATTTTCAAAGTCAACTACACACAGCGGTTTCAAAGAGATCTCAAATCAAAACTCATTCAAGTACATGCGAAGATGATAAACACTCAGGCTACTCACTGGCTTTTTGCATGAAAGAGTTTTGAATTGACGCTGCTTTCAAAGTTTTGCGAAATCAATTGCGTCCAAGTACCATTTTACAATATATAAATAATAATTTTTGAAAAATTTATGCACTTAAGCACGCTCAAAGACCAAAACATCAATTCATATATAGCTAACTTCGACAGGCACGCCATACAAACACAATTTATCACAGAAATAGCAAACAATCACGTAAAAATTTAAAAATTGCACACAAATTTTCAATCATACTCAACCATCCATTACTCAACCATCCCCCCCTCTTAAAAACTCGGCAATCCCCTGATTGCCATAAGGAAAAACAAATCAAAAGAGGATAGGAGTAGGAAAAACATCCCAGGAAATTGTTGGTCGAATTTTCCCAATTGAAGTGGTGCAATTTCCGTTGTCTAAGGTCTCATGATTGGATTCGTCCTACAAAAATAAAACAAATAACAAAAACAACTATGATTGCGATCAATTGCCACGCGCAAGTGCCCGGTGGCATATCTTTTGGGATTTGAAATGGCCGGATTGCGGCTCAACGTCGTAAGTGGCTGGATTGCAGCTCATCGTTATCCCTGATTGCTGCGGCTAATGGTAGGTTCAGTGGTTGATCATCATTGTTAACGCCTCGAGTGGAACTAGCGGTAAGGCCCTGCGGTAGCGAGCTATTGCTATAACCGTCAGTTGTCCAGAATAAGCGATTCTATCGTATTTTCTGCACGTCAATACACACATAAACGTACCACGACAATTGACACAATATAAAAACAGAAATAAAATAAAGAAAATAAGGAGAATAAAATAAAAAACTAACTATCGCTTGGGTTGCCTCCCAAGAAGCGCAACATTTAACGTCCTATGCTCGACGTGATTCCATGCGATCAATTTTTAGCCCGTGGGGGCCCCACTAATTCTTCTTTATCACGATCGCGATTCAGCCCATGTTCCTTGTAGAAAGGTTTGATTCTATGCTTGAGGACTATCTCGACTTCTTACTCTCATCGTATAGAGTGGCAACTCCATACTCATCCATTTCCGTTATCATAAATGGGCCACTCCATTCGGCCTTGAAATTGGTCGGTTCAAATTTACGTTCGGAATTGTAGAGCATTTGTTGACCAACCTCGATTTTCGTATCATGAATCTTCTTGTCATAAACCTCGCTCGACGTCTTCTTCTTCGTCGTCCAATCCTTGCTAAGCGCCTCACCTTTGTTCTTTGCACGTTTAAAATTCTTGTAGGGGGCGAGGGAAACATATCTCGAATGATTATGCGATGGCTTCGCCTCCTCTCTAAACTTCGAATGATTTGGTTTCGACTCCACTTTTGGCCCGATTTTAGGTACGTTGCTCTCTTTGCATAACTTGGTACCACAACTAGCAATTCCATCTATGACTTCTCCTATGTCGATCCCCAATAATTCGACCAATTCCTCCCCTCTCAAATGCTCCTCGTCGTCCTCGCCGTCAAACTCTTCTATAGTGGTAATGCTTTGGAGATCATGGACGCAAGAATCGATAAGATCTACGAATGAACATTCATCTTGCATAAGTGGTGAAGGAGTGTTATGGTTTTCATGAAGTGAAACCATCACTGACTCCCCTAAGACGGACATGGTCATTCCTCCTTTGTTCACGTCTATTAAAGTATGAGAGGTGGACATAAATGGTTGACCCAGCAGAATAGTATGCTCCGTGCCTTCTTTTGAAACTTCGCCGACATCAAGTATGACGAAATCAACTGGAATTACAAGTTTGCCAACTTGAACTAATACATCTTCAACTATTCCAAGCGGTTGTCTAATTGATTGATCCGCCATTTGTAGTCGCATCGTAGTCGGCCTCATTGTTCCAAGGTCAAATTCTTTATATAGTGAGTACGGCATCAAATTGATCCCTGCACCAAGGTCGAGCATTCCACGTGCCGTTTGCCCCTTTCCTAAGGCAATAGTTATGCAAAAACTCTCTGGGTCTTTCTCCTTTTTGGGTAGCGGACCCTTGCATATGGCGCTCACCGCTTTGGTTAATTCTACTTGTTGTGTCGTCTCCATTCGTCGTTCTCTCGCGACTAACTCCTTGAAAAATTTAACGTATGCGGACATCGTCTTTATCACATCTAGTAAGGGGAGATTAACGTTCACGTTTTTTCAGTAAATTGTACAACTCCATAAACTTCTTGTTTTCTTTCGCCGGACGAAGTCGACTTGGAAAGGAACATGATCATAACTAGTCCAATTCTTTGAATGGTCAATTGCTGAATTGTTCCTCCTTTTTAACGCTCCCGGCACATATGGATTGGTCGATTTATGCATAAGATCGGCCGGTTTGGTTGCATCTTCTTGGAATTGGGTCTCGGCTTTCTCCGTGCCTTCTTCCTTTTCTAACTCTATGCCATTATCGATCTCCTTTCCACTTCTTAGCACATGAACAGCCGAGGCGTGTTCCGTTTGGCTCGAAAACTTATTTTTCTCCTTTGAAAATGTTGCAACAGTCGCGGACAATTGTCCTATAATCATATCCGAATGTCGTTGCCCTTGTTGCACAGCCTTAACAAGCTCATGACCTTGTTGTACAGCCTTGACTAGTTCATCAAACATTGACTCGAATTTCGCATTGAGGTCCGTTATCTGCTTATTCACTTGTGAAGTTAATTGCGTGAGTCCTTCTCGATTTCGTACAGTCTCCGCTACTTGATTCTATTGCCATACTAAAAGTTGATCATTTGCTTGCACAGGCGCAGGCGCTTGTCCGGGGCTATATGTGAAGTTTGGATGATTGGGAGGTCCTGGATGATATGTGTTTCCCGCTGGAGGTTGAGGTTGGAAATTTTGAATAGCTTTGACCTCCGTTTCTTCCACTTTATCAAACACAATTGTGCACACGCCCGCTACATGTCCTTGCAATCCACATTATGCACATAACTCAACAGTCTTCTTCGATAATTCCATATTCGCCACCTTTGCTCTTAGGGCGGCCAACTCCTTGGCCATCTCTTTGAACTTCATGTCTCTCTTGTTTGGCATCTCGGAGACTTCTTTGGCCATAATCGTTCGTGGTTGATAATTAGTCTGTCTCGATTTCTCGCTCAAATTCTCAAATAGTTGCTTGGCTTCCATCGCTGTCAAATACCCAAAATCTCCTCCAGCCGCCATTTCGACGTTATTTTTATAAGAGTCTAAAAGGCCTTCGTAAAACAACTGATTCACCATTCCCGGAGAATTGTGATGATGTGGGCAAGCCTGCAACAAAGATTTGAAACGTTCCCATGCTTCGTGAAGCAACTCCTCATCTTGTTGGACAAAGTTGGCTATTTGTCTCCTAATGTGGCCCGTCGTCTGTGCTGAGTAATACTGATTAATGAATTTGTCGCTCACCATGGTCCAGTCGATCAGAGATCTCGGTTTTAGTGAAAGTAGCCAAGATTTGGCTTTATCCTTCGTGCAGCTAGGAAAACACATCATTTGAAGGTCTTCGTGATGAAATCCTGGAAATGGAATCCTACTAACTTCAGCATAAAACTCTTTGAGTAAAGTCAAAGGATCTCCGTTGGCGAGGCCGTGAAATGTCAGGAGGTTGTTGATGATATGAGGTTTCAACTCGAAGTCTCTCGCAGTTCTACCCAACATAATTGCAAAACTATAGGGACTCACTTGAGGAGTCGTGAACTCTATTTGTCTTGGTTCGCGCGCCTCCCGTTGGTATCTTTCTTGGTTATTCGGCCTCGCGTAGTTTCTATCATATTCGTTCCTCTCATTGTAGTTGTCGTTTGCGAGCCAGTCGTTAATCCGCTCGTCGCCATGGTAAGATCTCTCGGAATAGTCGTCCGGAATGTGGCGGTGGCGATTCCTATCTCCTCTTCCTTGGCCGTCATTCTGGTCCATCATGTTTCGTTGAATATTTTCCCAGTACTCCTGAGGTTGTACCGGTCCGTCGGGACGAATTGGTTCACTCCCGTACCAATTTCTTTGTTGCATGGGTGGATGCCTTGGCGGTTAATTGTCCTCGTTGTTGTGGGCATGGTTGTCTAGTCGCAACATCGTTTCCAGAATCGGATCACAAATAAAATCAGTAGTGGCAGAAGATTCACTTGTGGATGAGTGAGGAGGTCTCACTTGATTTGAACGATGAACGTTGTCGATGAATGGTGCAATTTCGAGCCTAAGCGATCTACGACCTTGCATGAACTTAACAGTAAATTAAACGTATCGACTAGAGAAAATAATTATACAAATAAACGGCTAAATCAAAATAAAATAAAAAAGAAATGAACAAACATATTTTTGAAAACCTTTGTATATTCCCCGGCAACGGCGCCAATTTTTTTGATTCAAGCTTTTGTGTTGCCTACTTATGAAAATTTGTCAAAAGATCAATAGCTTGCCCGCAAGAGAACAGGGTCGCGCATAGTTTGGCAACTTGACTCGAGTCGTCTCTCGAGAAACATACAATCGGAAATCTCAAATAGTTTGTTCAAATGCAATTACTTATACTAAAAGGGGGTGGGGGGTGGGGTTGATTGTTTTAGTTATCTAAGAATTTAAAACACATGAACAATAATTAAAACTAGGTAATGGAATTCAGCAATTGGAACTTATAAACTAGAGAAATTATTCTAAGAACTCAAGCAAGATTAACTAGCGTAAAAAAAAAGCAATTATCTACAACGAAATGTAAACGAAATAAACTAAGCAAGCATGAAAAAAACTAAGCATAAATTAAACTAAGATTACGAATTGCAATATCAAAAGTATCTAAGGTTCGAAACGTGAAATAACTCAAGAACAATTATTAGAAACTACTACTTAATTGCGTAAATTAAACTAAGAAAGCAATTTAAAGAGTTTGAGTACTTATTAAAACTAAGGAATGCAGTAGATTCTCCAGCTAATCCGGAGAGGTGGGTTGACCTCGGTCGAAGAACGAATCACGAATGGACGGTTGGAGCTTAGCGATTCTCGAGTCTTCGATCTTGAGCAATTATTGTTATATGGATGTGGATGGTGTTGTTCTTGAACCAAAAGGATCGGATATTCAGAGTATGGGAGAGAGGTCTGGTTTTGGGACGGACTTAGGGGGGTTTATATAGATTTCCCTTAACTTGGAGCATAAGAAACCCTAAAATTCTGATTCTGGGCCGCCGCGTCGACTGACGCGTGCTGGTGCTCGACGTCGCTGCTGCCTGGGTGTGCGCGTCGGCTGGGCGGGTGTGTCGACTGACGCGGTCATGGATCGACGCCTCAGAGAATTGCGTCGACTGACGCTCCTTCAGTCGACGCTTCAGCAAGTTGCGTCGACGGTGCGTCGGCCCTGCGTCGACTGACGCGGATCATGGCTCACGTCGACGGAGCGTCAGTCGACGCGACAGAGCGTCTTCCTCAGTTTCTCTATCTTTTTGCTACTCGTTCACCGGAAAGCTCGTTCTCCTTTTATTGAACATCAATGTCATCTAATTAACGCCGAACTGTTCTGGTTACTTAGCTGTAAGGTGAAAAACAACGAAATATCACCTAATTGCATCAATTACGATCAAAATACGGTAAAATAAGCTGAGAGTACAAATATACGAATTAGAGCTTAAACTACCCAACTTATACCAAAAACAATAAGAAAAACAAACTATAATACTAATAAAAATATGGACAAATATGTGCTAATCAGTAAGTAAAAACACCGACCGCCGATAACATCTATCCACGAGAGACATGACTCGGGAAAACTTACCGCTCTACAATCGGCTCCATACTATTGCGGAGAAGATTTCTTAGAGTGCTAAGAATTCTTCGATTAATGAGTTAGTCGATGGCCTTGCTGGGGCGGTCGTAGCCGAGGCGGTCCTGAACGTCGTAGAATCTTATAGCGGTGTGGGCGGTGAGGCGGACGCGGCGGTCCCTGGGGCCCTTCGCAGTGTAGACCTTGTTGTGCCGGTCCTTTCTGTCGGCGGACCGCACAATGTGGTAGCCCCTCACCTCCACGATCACACCAATGAGGGCAGCGATTAGACATCTCATTGCCTTTTTATGAGTCGGATTATGGAAACAAAATTTCTAGTGGTGTTAGTTTGCATGTTGTAATATGTACATTAGATTAGGTTTTCTGGATTTTTGATCCATTTTTGTGAGCAAAACCTGGAAGATGGTATGAATACTCTTTACAGCCAGCTGGTTTATGTTTATGTTTTCTGAACTGGCATATATATTGCTATTTTTCCTTGAAAGTAAAAAATCTACCCCTAAGGTAATAAGTGGGCTTCCTTTGTAATTAGATAAAAATACAAGGGGTAAAGTTTTGTAACTATCCCAAAGAAATAAGATAAAGAAATTTGCAGGATATCACTTATTCTTATTCAGCTATACAAAGGCAAAGTTCCTAACTGGGCACAAGAAAACAACATTACAACTTAGGCTCATTTTAAGTACCTTCTAAATTACAATGCATCAAGTAAAAAAAACAAAATATTAGCACCTTAATCTGTACAGTACGGACTACAGACTACAGAAACTCATTCCGCCTCTACTCCGAAAATTACACATTAATCCCACAAAAATCTACCTTTTTCTAAAATACCTCAATATTATTTCTACATGATTGAGAACTCATTTTGAATCCCATCCAACTCACCCTTCAAACTATGATGCTGTGATTTTCCTATTCTCCTATCAATCTACTACTATTAATCTATAAATACATATAATGTTAACCTTGTAATTTGTTTATATTTATCTCAATTTGTGATACTATAACAACCTTTTGTAATACCTTAATAACATATTTGAAAATTAAAGGAAACACATATAAAAAAAATATAATATTTGAACTATGTTTTGTGATACTTTATCTATATTTTGTGATACATTAACTATTTTTTGTGATACTTTAACTATATAAAGTAAAAAAGATAAAAAGAATGTGAGAAAATAAAATATATAATCATGTTATACGTTATATTTTGTAATGCATTTACCATAAATTGTGATACTTTTACTATAATTCATAATACTTTCATAAAAAACTGTAATAATAATAATAATAATAATAATAATAATAATAATAATAATAATAATAATAATAATAATAATAATAATAATAATAATAATAATAGATACTCTTATAGAAATCTTTTGTAATACTTTTATACAAAACTATAATACTTTTACTACAATTTGTGATACTTATATAGAAGTATAAAATACAATATTTTTTTTTACTTAAAGTTGTAATACTTTTAACTCAAATTGTAATATTTTGTACTAAATTTGCGATACTAAAAATTTTGTGAACAGTTTGTACTAATATTTTAAAATATTAATTCTACACCGATAATTTAAAAATAGGTAAAAAAAACTTATAATACTTTAAGAATTTCTTGTGATACTTTAACAATATTTTGTGATATTTAAACAACTTGAGTAAAAAAAAGTTACTTAACTATACTTTAATTTAAAAATAGGTATAAAAAACTTGTGATACTTTAAAAGTCTTTCGTGATACTCAAACAACTCAAGTTAAAAATGTTATTTAACTATGTTTTATTTTAGAAATAGGTATAAAAAACTTGTGATACTTTAACAATGTTTTGTAATATTTTAACAATATTTTGTGTTACTTTTAATTTACAGTATAAAACTATAATATACAGTATTTATACCTAAGAATTGTAATACTTTTAATTTAGTTTGTGATACTTTTTATACACTTTTTGATACTTTTAATTAATTTTGTGATACTTTTTTTATAATTTGTGATTCACTGCATAGAATATAATACACAATATTTATACGTAATTATAATACTTTTAACTCAAATTATGATACTTTTTACTATAAATTATATTATGCAATACTATTAACTAAAATTGTGATACTTTTATTTAATTTGTGATACTCCATATAGAAGTATCACAAAAGCTGTTTAAAGTATCATAGAATATGGATAAAGTATCACAAAAGTATGTTAACTATTTTTTTTTCTAATCACACCAAATAGTTGCAGCATTTAGTACAAAACTCTCCGGCCAATCCTCACCAAAGAACAGGTTAAAAAAATTAAAAAATTACACACATTCACATTATGTCATTAATCCAGACTTATTCAAGCCATTACAGTTACATCTTTACTATAAGTAACCTACAACAATTTTTGCAATCAAACAATCAAGCTATGTTTTTCTTGTTTTATTCTCTATCTTATTTTCTATAAACCAACATCAAGACCACTGGCAACCCATCCTCTGCCATGAATACCTAGGCCCGATCTCTCTAACCAAATGCTACATCGCCGACGCTTGGCAGTCTTCCATCTACTTGAACCAAATCCGATGGCCCAAGTTTAACCTCATCACCATCGTCTTCCTCACTGCCGTGCCACCATCTTAGTCTAAAACCTGAACCTCCGCTGCCAGCTAACAGTTTTCGCCACCTCCACAGTCTTCGACAATCCCCATTTCGGCTTAATATCAGTTGCCACCACAAACCCACCACGTCATTAATCCCTGGAGATTCTCACAAACCCAGCCATTGTCTTTGCCAAACTTCCCGAGCCATAACTACTGGAAGTCATCGAAAAGCCACCATCTCAGCTAACACCAAAATTCAGGGCCGGAATCCAACTGCCGCCAACTTCTAGTCACCACTACCGCTCGACTCTCAACCCAATCAATCATGGAGCCACCACCATTCGTCTTCATCCAACATCAAAGCCCACAACCCGAAATTAACCGAAACTAATCCTCTGCCAACTCTTATTGTCGGCCCCCATTGTTACAAATTTTCAGCCGCTGGAGCCCTCGCCAAAACGCCAGCCGCCGTCGTTTTAAGCCTGTTGCCATTTTCTCGGTTACCGACAAATCGAGATAGTCGTGCAGATCAATTGAAGCTACCAATAAATCGTTGTCACCCGTCGATTCAAGCCACGCCACCGTCGATTCCATCTAAGCCACGCCACCACCGCCGTTTTGCTACTGACTAAAAATTGAAAATTGAGTTAAATATGATGTGCAAATCATCAGAAGGTCGCTACGAGAGAGGGAGTACAAACGATAAATCAATGAGAAATCACAAAAATATTCTACTAAATCAATCCCAAAAGCTTAATACATCAATAGATTAATGTTATTAAGATACCTCATATCTCGGTTCTACGACCAAAAATAGCAAATGAAACCGTGAGCTATCGTCAGAAAACCCACGGCTAAACCCAGATGCGACCCACCACTCGCGTAGCTGGAACTCTCAATTATGTCTCAAACAAAAAAATCGCCACCATGACCTAAAAGCCCCATAGTTGTATCTCTGTCAGAAGGTGGTGGGTAGTGGATCGAGTATCTCCGATTTTTCTTTCAATCTATTTACATGCATTAATTTTGGTTACCTTGTTCTTCCTTAGCCATGGCAGGAGAGACAGAGTTCTGAGGGGCGGTGAGTTATTGAGAGTAGAGCTGGTAATGGGTTGGATCGGACCAGCCCGGCCTGAGCCCGCCGGGCCAACCACCAAAATCGGGCCGGGCCGAAATTTCATCGGATTAAGCCCGGCCCATCGTATAAATCGTAGTGTAATTGGCGGGCCAAATCGGCCCGGGTCGGCCCGTCTAAATTGGCCAAATTGTGTCGGGCAAAAAATGACCCAATTTTTTTGGGCCAGGGATCCTAAGGCCCAAGCCCGATAAAAATCGGGTCTATGGATCGGGCCAGAAATTGCCAGCTCTAATTGAGAGAGAGACTTTTTGTGTTAATATTGAAAGGATCGGGACGGGTCATTGGTTGGGTGAATCACATGGGCGGGTCGGGCTGCTGATGGGTTGAATAGATAAGCATGGTAAAAACTGGTTCATACTATGAAACCAATCTCACCCAGGTATTTGTCTGGTAGAACCTATAATTGGAAGAGAAATGTTAGTAACCAATGAGAAATTTAGCATCTAAGCGTGAAGAATAGACCCCGAAAATTTACCTTGTGGACGATTTGAATAATAGCAGAATTGAAGCCAAAAAAAAAAATAGATATCTTAAGTTTTGAATGACAATATATGCGGGATCCTCGTACAAAAACAAATAGAAAAACATAATTTTATTTTCTTTTTTGATGACTCATTTCCAAGAAATAAAAAGATACTTTTTGATAAAGCATTAATCCAAAAATAGCATATTAATTATGCCAATTTAACAACTTGGAGAGAGGTTGCACAAGTAACTACCAAAAAAACACTATACAATACGACTACCAGATTAAAGGAAATATAAGGGCGGCTTTTGCGGTGGCCGCTGCTGCGGCGCCGCCATATACCTAAGCAATTTCTATACCTAAGCAATTTTATGATGCATTCACGTTTATTTCTCCATGTCTTGTAAGAGATTCAAATCATTACCTTCCTTGCAATGGCAACATATCAACGGCAAATGCTCTAATTTAGGAAGTTTGTTAACATTTAGATTCTTTCTTGTTGAAGGAAAGTTGGTGATGATATAATAATAATAATAATATAGGATAAATTACTAATCTCCTTCGTTTTCAATATAAATTTAATGAGTATACCCTTTTTTTTTTCTTTTTTTTTTTTAATAACGTCTCTAGTGATCTTGCCCTTATAGTTCTGGTTGGGGATGTAAGCATATTGGATCAGATTTCTCAAGACCCGATTTACTGCTGGAAAAATGAATAAATTGAAAGAAATTTGGGTGAATTTTAGACACTATTTTTTATGTTTAATTTGTCGAATGATAAGTTTGAATATGATCATATTCTATGCTGTGAGACCATCGAAATGATATATTTATTTGTCCAATATGGTTTTTGAAAGATAAAAATATTAAGGCTCAAAGTGTAAGTGTTGAAATGTGTTTTATCATTTTCAAAGTGATTTGTCCCCCGTATAAGGGAAAATGACCTAATTTATAAAGTATCACCTTATTATCAAGAAAGATACTCTAGTATGCAAGAAATCTCTCTACACATGAGCGTTTAGTATAAATTACCACTACAAAAAAATAGCAAATTTTCGAGGGATTTTCCGAGGGAACAAAATTCCCTCGAAATTTTCCGAAGGACCACCGAGGGAAATAAAAATCCCTCGGTTTTTTCCGAGGGAATTTCCGTTCCCTCGAAAATTCCCTCGGAAATCAGGGCGCCAAATGTTCCCGCCATGTTTACCGAACGAAAAATCGAGGGATGACCGACGGGTGGTTTTCCGAGGGAAGTAGTCCCTCGTAAAACCGAGGGATATTAGATTCCCTCGATTTTATTTATTATTTTTTTAAAAAATTAATTAAATTTCCGAGGGAATATAATTTCCCTCGGAATTATTCCGAGGGATAACGGATTCCCTCGGAATTATTCCGAGGGAAATTGTATTCCCTCGAAATTTAATTAATTTTTTTAAAAAAATTAAAAAAAATTAAAATCGTAAAAAATAGAAAAAAATAATACAAAATAGGATTTATTTTCGGGACGCTTAGGCGCACCCCTCCCCGTCGCGGTCATGATTTTTTGGGTTTTGTTTCTATTTTTTACTATTTTTTGGATTTTTTCTATTTTGTTATTTAACAAATAGGCATGGTGATTTTATATGCTTCTCCTCACCATCCGTACAAGTTTAGTGCCGAAATTTTGCCCACCTCCTTTAAATCTAGACACGCTTGACACTCAAAAATCTTAGGATGGTAAATGATCGTAGTTGGATAA
>BMAC01000134.1:463990-502487 GCA_014905375.1 Phtheirospermum japonicum
TGGACTCTTCTCTCTCCTCAAAACTGCTTCTCCACCAATCAACTCAACGTAAGTTTGCATGCTTTCATTTTCGGTTCAATATTATTGCAACTATATAGGGTTAAATTATTATTATTAGTCATGTGAAAATCACAAATTGTCAAAAAAAATAAAAAACAGAATAGCATATTTTGTATATAAATAAATAAATAAATCTTATTTTAGCCAATACTCGTATTATTATCTAATAAATTTATCAGATGCCGTTGCGTCGAGGATCCAGTAGCGCACGTCGATCGGATATGGGGTCGGCCCATCATTTATCTGATTTCGACACCGACTACATGGGTCTCGGTCCTGATCATCCAGCGACGCAGACCCGCGAGACCCCGACGTCGCATACACCTTCATCAGAGACCCCGTCCGACGCGGGTACATCACGGACCCGACGACAGTTGGTCCCACCGCAGAGGGGTATGACTCAGGTTTATATTGCAGGAGAGAAGTAAGTAAAATCAATGATTTTAAAATTATAATTATCATTATGATTAATTTTTACCGAGTGAAAAAAATAAAAACACAATTGAATACAGGCTGCACAGCACATCGGGGAGGGTGTCCACTCTCCTCCGTGTCATCTTTGAGAGGGATCTCCATCCCGCCGGGTGGTGCTATAAGGCGGTCCCTGAGGAGACTAAGGCGTTCTGGTGGGAGATGTTTAAGGTAATTATTATTTTGTGTCCACATTTGTTAGTATTTACCGTAAAAACACAATCATATGTTTGAGTTGAATTGTAATTAATGTTTTATTTTTGCAGGAGGTTTGTTATTGGGATCCGGCGGTGTATAGTGAGAAAGACATACGGGATGTATTTTTTCCGATGATCGGGTACCTTTACGGGAAGAAGCTTAACGAGTATAAGCAGCATATTGCCTCCCATGCTGGTGGTCGGCCGGAGTGCCTGACCGCGGAGGTCTATAGGTAAACGATTCTGTTATGTGTTTTTTTTATTAAATTAGAATTTTTTATTTATAACATATGAATTATATCGTATCTTATATATCATCCATTTCAACTAGGGCTTGGAAGACTGAGTGGGATAAGCCCGAGAACAAGAAGAAATCCGAGCAGTGCAGCAAGAATAGGAAGAGCGAGCCTGCTGGACCGGGGACTGGGATGTCGAAGCACACGGGGGGTGCTAGATCTACCATCGACTATGCCTTGGATATAGTAAGTAACGGCTATTTATAATATAATAATATATTATTTATTTGTTTAATTTTAATGTTAATTATTTGAAATACAGGAGCGGGAGACGGGTTCGCCGGCTACGTGCTACGATCTTTTTAAACGTACGCACCAGAAGAAAGACGGCGCGTGGATCGACACGAGATCTGCTAATATTAACGTTAGTCTCTTTTTTATTTTTAACTTATTCTTTGATTTTAACGTAAAATTTTAATAACGAGTTGTATTTCAGGAGGAGTACGAGAGACATCTGACCCAGGAGCAGGAGCGTGCGTCTTCCCAGGAGGAGAGTAACGAGGTTGACCAGGACCAGGTTTTTCTCGGCGTCGCCGGTGTGAAGAAGGGACGGCTTTACGGCACCGGCGCGTATGGGAAGATAGTGGCTGTTGCGAAGGGTTTACTGAAGGGCGACTCTTCCACCTCCTCCTCATCCCAGGCTGATAGACGACAGATCAGAGAGCTCGAGGCGCAGGTCGAGGCTCAGAGGGCGCAGCTTGAGGCGTTGCAGCAGCAGGCAGCCGAGGAAAGGCGACAGCGTGCGGAGGAGCGCCGGCAGCAGGAGGAATTTCAGGCGCGGACGAACGCCCAGATGGCTGAGATGTACGCTCGTTTCCAGCAGCAGTTCCCCGCTCCCTATCAGCAGCAGCAGCAGTTTCCCCCTCCCCATCCATAGAACACTTTTATTTATGTAATAAACTTTGTTACTGTTTCGATCGAACGCATGTAATTCATAAATTTTTAAATATTTTTTTTATTATAATTGATTTATTTCTTTGACTTTTCTTTAATTGCTTTTTTCAATTTTTTGGGAATTTTAATAATTAAACAAGAATTAAAATTAAAACAAAAAATTAAAAATTAATAAAAAAAATTAAAAAATTAAAAATACCGAGGGAACGTTCCCTCGGAATTTTGAAAAATTCGAGGGAAATGTTCCCTCGGATTTCCGAGGGATTGTCCGGTAATGGTTACGAGGGAAACAATCCCTCGGAATTTCCTCGGTTTTGTAATTCCGAGGGATTTATTTCCCTCGAAACCGATTTCCGAGAAAGTTTTTTTCGAGAGAATTTTTCCCTCGGAATTTCACTCGGTTTAACCAAAATCGAGGGATTTTTGCTTAATTTCGAGGGAAAAATCCCTCGTAAATTTTGATTTTTTTTGTAGTGTACGGTCCGATTCGTGGTTCGAACCATGCATTCGAGCGCGACCTGCATACACTCCGATTTGTAGTTCGGACCATGCATGCATTCGAGCACCTGCATACATGAATGTCGGAGTGAAACTAAGCCTATAAATACAGCAACAAAAAATTCAACACTTTTGAATTTGAAACAACAGAGTTATTTTCAATTTCAACCTATAAATACTGGTTCAATTTCACAAGTTCAACACTCCAAAAAATAAGTTTTCTTCTTCTTTTTTCCAATTTTTGTGTAATTTTCCAGGTTTCTTTCAATTCGCCGGAACAAAATTACAGCTTATTCCATTATATCTTGAGAAACAAAGCAAATTTATTTAAAAAAAATTCACAATTTAACAAGGCTCATTCTTATTTTTACTTTTTACTTGTATTTTGTTTTGTTTTGCCGGAAAATATTCGGTAACATTTACAAGTCCACACGAGCTGCCAACTCTCAACTAAAATGGTGCCCGAAAATTTAACGAAAGTCAAACCCCAATATATATTGATGTCAATCACGAATTGCGATATCTTGCATTGATCCGCCACTTAAACTATGCGTCGGATAGACCCACTATGTAATTTTTCTATAACATTAAAGTAATTATAATTATTGGGAGTTTTGTGTGTAAACAAATCACATGATCATAAATGTAAACTTACTTATCTTATGAGATTTAATTTGTTTGATATTATTTACATCGTGTTGCCAAAAGGATCTAATAAACGTTTGAAATGATTAATCAAGTCGCGTGTCCATGGCACAAAATTAAAATTGTAATATGGTAGATGGTATAATATATCGTGCATTTGAATTTACAATATTTATCAACTCAATT
The DNA here is from genome assembly GCA_014905375.1 of Phtheirospermum japonicum. Classification (NCBI taxonomy): domain Eukaryota; kingdom Viridiplantae; phylum Streptophyta; class Magnoliopsida; order Lamiales; family Orobanchaceae; genus Phtheirospermum; species Phtheirospermum japonicum. The sequence goes on from BMAC01000134.1 coordinate 467,238, forward strand.
ATTCTATATTATGGTACATTTTACTTAATTTACTTTGATTATTAGAGAGCGACCTGATAACGTCAGATCGTATAACTATATATAGATCAGCGACCTGATAACTTCAGGTTGCATGAGTGCTGACTATACAAGTCGTATGAGAGGTCGCAAAAGGTCGTTCAGAAAGTTAGCAACAAGTCTCATGAGAGGTCGTCTTACATTATGTCAAATGATTTCAGCCCTATTTTGTACATCTATCCTAATACAACAGTCAGATTGTACGTTAGAATTATTGTTACATATTTTAGGTAGTCGTTGTCAAATTATAAAGTAACATTTCTAATCATATTTATTAGACTGGTACATTGTTATATATACTTGTATCCCTATCTACTAAAATCAATAAAAAATAAATGAATGTTTATACTAAAAAGTTGATATTAGAATGAACTCTCTATTGATTATTATAATGAGCTTGCCGCATTCGCTTTCTTTTCTTGATTAACTTACATGAAATTGCTATGGATTAATTAATTCTAGAAATGGTCAAAGACTTAACGAAGGGATAGGGATTTGGGTCGAGAAAAATGAACCCTCCACGCATATACAAAACACATGCATATACTCCAAAACTAAATAGTACTAAATTAGCTGATGACACGAACTCTTAAAATCTTATTCTTGTATACTTGTCATTAAATGCTGAGATGCCACGTAGAACTGGACATAATGTTTATGTGTTTTGTGGCCATGAACTACGTGAGGTAGGGGCAGAATAATCATGGGATATGTATTAATTGTTGTCGTCGTGTTGTTGAAGCCTTTACGAGGTTGTTTATAATTATGCCAAACCTTCCAGTGCACAATTTTGGCCACATATAATTATTTCCTCACATATTACGTATAATAGGAGTATTATTTCTCTTTTGTTGGTTCTCAGAAAACCCACTCAGCAAGGAAACAACGACGCTCACAAACTAGTTAAAAGGAAAGGAAAATAAAATAAAATAAAAGAAGAAACTGTTAAGGAACGGTGTCGAATTTGATTACATCTCATAATTGACCATTCACATATGATTGTTCAATTATAGTTGTCCCCAAATCTTTGTCAAAGGAACTGAGACTTATACTCCATATTGGGTCAAGACCTTAATTGATTTTTATTTTTTTCTATTATATGTACAATTTTGTCAGGCTCATTTAGGTAATTGCTAATAGACGCCACTAATGATAATCATTTACTAATACCTTGCCCCTTAGGCCTTAATGTTTACATTTATGGTTTAGCCCAAATAATTCTAGCTTTCAAATAATAACCAGAAAAGGTAAAAAAAATAAAAAATTCTAAAAACACATATGATCAAAGTTGACCGAATAATTTATGTTCTTATCTATTGAGATTAACCCAGTAATGCAAATATACATTATTTTCTTCAAATTGAATCCATCGGCATTCACCACATATATAGTTGTATATACGTTAACATGCCATTGACAAAACAAAAGTGAGATAGAAAAAACAAGAGTTCTTGCAAAACAAAACAACAATATATCAAACTAGTTATATGACGTTTTTATGAGAGCTAAAGTTTGTTTTTATTTGTTTTGCTACAAGTAACATCCAATTCAAATAATGCCTTAATTTTTGTAGAAAGAAATATAAAATATGAGTCTATAAAATAACGCTAAAAATATAACAATAAAAAATACTTCCACATACTTTATACGTACATATTGATCGAGAATTTTCCTTGACTTCTTACATTTATCGTGATAATATTCCAGAATGATTTTCAGCTCGAACGTAATCTGATTTATGATTTATCTGTCTTATATCCACAATAAGGGGCTGATATGTTCTAAGAAAAACGTATTAAACAAGTGATTCGAATTATTTATTTTGTTTCGATTTCAATTTGTAATTTGTAACTTGTAACTGTATTGACAAATTTGTATTATGCGATAATATTCATATTCAGTCAAAAATCTTCTTCTATATATATCCGATGAATACAACATATGCATGATCCGTCTTTTATTTAAGCTAGTTAAATATATACCAAATGTTGAGCCTATATAATGTTAAAAGGTTAGATTAATATTTTGTCCATGTAAAACAACGTAAGCTTGACTAAAAAGTGGAGAAACAAAATTGTGTCATGTTAGAATCACAATTATAAGTTCCATAACCAATGTGCTCCAGTTGCAGAGTACAAACTATATTCAGTTTTTGGAGAAATAGTGTGAAAATTAGAAATGAATTTCGCAAGTGTAATTGGTTGTTACACTAAAAAGTAATGATAATAATTGATACAATAAAAAAAAAAGTAAATATTGATTTATAATTATAAATATGTTGACTAATAAAATTGGAAGAGAAGTGTGCAATATTATTATTTTTTGGAATAGTGTATAAATGTGATGAAGAAGAGACAAAATAAAAGAATAAGTAAATAGTATATTTATTGATTTTTCTTATAGAATATAAAAACTCGGTTTAGTAAATTTTCTGAAGTGTAACGAATATATATCTTTTTTACAACCAATCGCTGCCGTAGCTTTAAAATGCAAAATAGTTTGTTTGGATAATATAACAAAATATATTGAGACCTTTGTAATTTCATAGCCTAAACATTAAAATGATGTAACCAAATAAAAGTCATGCAAATTGTGCATGTAAAGCAAGGTGACGGGACATACAAGCAATCAATCCTATACTACACACACAGATAAACCTTACTTGCCCTTTCACAGAAGCTTCATCCTACATTGTATCAGCCTCTAACTTAGCAAACATCTTGGACAAGCTTCTCTCTCTTCTCTCTCTCACACACTCACACACACACACAATCATAAAAAAAGCTATATATATGATCCAATCACACTACACATTTTTCCAAAACCTTAAACTCCCTCCTTCGTGGCATTATAGATCAACAAATTCTTTGGTTGTCACAAACTGGCAAATTTACATGTTTGTTATAAGTTCTTGAAGTAGAAGCAACAAGATGTGGGCTCAATTCCGAAAATCAATGACCAAGAAAGGTGTGTATTTCAAAATCAAATCTCTCTATTATGATTTAAGAAATCAATTTTCATTCTAATTACAAATTAAATTTCTGTTTTGTTGCAGATGATCAGAAAATGAAACAATCTCAAAAAAGCCTCAATGTGAATGAGGAGTATCTTTGTGCAGTTAGAACAAAATCCTACGTGGACTTCTTCTTGAAATTTCAATTAATCATAAACGAGCCATCGTCGTCATCGTCGTCATCGTCATCGCCAGCTAATTACAGCGATTTAGGGTTCTCAGAAATCCTTCTAGAGCCTGGCCAGGAAACCATAACATCAATTCTCGAATCATCGTCCATTTTCTCATCAGCCAGATCATCATCATCATCCGACGGTCTAAAATCACTCCTCTCCAATTACTTCGATATCAGCGCCGAGGCCTCCAATTTCTGCAGCCATCTTCTCCAAACCCTAACCCAGCTCCAATCGGATTACCAATTCATCCAAAAAATCATCGCCGCCATTGATGACGATAATAATAACAATGATAATTTCCTCTTCTCCGAATTGCGCTCGTGCGTTATTCTCAATAACCCCTTTTCGAATCTGAACAGGCAAAACTTCAAACACATCCACGACAAGCACTCGTCGGTTTTGCAGCGACTGAAATCGAATCGGAAAAAGGTGGTTAGAAAAATGAAAATGATTAAGATCTTCAACAGAGCGTCAGGGGTTTGCGTGACGGCGGCGTGTGGGTTGCTAGCCGCCGCCGCCGTGTTCCTGGCGGTGCATACCCTAACGGCCATACTCATGGGCCCCGCAATTCTAAGCTTGCCGATTAAGCCGCTGAGGAAAAAGATTCGGAATCTCCGGTTTTGGAAGTGTGGGTCTCTGAGGCAAATCGTCGAACAGCTTGATGTGGCTGCGAAAGGGGCGTATATTCTGAACCGGGATTTTGACACGATGAGCCGGCTTGTGGATCGGCTCGGGGATGAGGTTGAGCATAACAAGAATATGATAAGGCTGTGTTTGGATAGGAGTGAGGATAAGTTGTCTTTCCAAGTTTTGAAGGAGATTAAAAAATACGAGTTTGGGTTCAAGAAGCAAGTGGAGGAGCTTGAGGAGCATGTTTATTTATGTCTTGTCACGATTAATCGGGCTAGAGCTATGGTGGTTAAAGAAATTTCTAAGGATGTTGTGAAGGAAAGTTAAGTGATGTAGAGGTGTAGGGGGTTTAATTATTCGGCATTGTATTGTATAGTTAATTTCTTTCATTTGTAGATTGTATATAATATTTTGAATTTTTTTTTTAAACTTGTTATAAGCATGTTTTTTGGATAAGGTTGGTTTTGATTTCCATGTTATTTCTTCACTCTCATCAGTCTAGATAAGAAGGAATGAATTAGAGGGTTTTTAGTTAAATTTATTGTGTTATAAATTTCGATTTTTTAGATCTTATAAAAAGTCAGAAAGTTATGAAAGTGTTTGTATGAAATTAGATGGTGGAGTTTTTAAAATGTTAGCAATCTCGTGGTCCATAAAAAAGTGTAAATTAAAAATAATTTTATTTCTAATAAGAACTTCACCAAACAAATAAAAAACTATTGTTCCATATAAATAGAGCATATCTAATGAATAGTGATGTTGGAGCAAGGAAGGAGAGTTTCTTATTCTCTCCAATGCACACACAGAGTGAATACATGGGTAATGTTGGTGGGACCGCGAGGAAGCTTTCGTTAATGTTGCATTTTTTTTTTAATTTTTTTCTCAAGACTTATTAATTATACAAAATTAGTTTTCAATACAAAAACTTATAATTAGATAAGAATTTAAAAGTTAGTGTGTGATATTTACTATTTTACTGTCTTCATATATATAATATTTAATTATGAGTAACATTAAACTCTCAAATTATGAGTAATTGTTTTGCTGTATTTAAATCAAACCAATTATCAAAATAAAATAATAACTTTTGTATCACCCCATCTGTAATTCCATCACACAATTGAATACCGGTAGCTTCAACATGGGAGTTAATCACCGTTAACATCATATACAGTCATTTTTCCTCTCTAATTTCCCCCAACATCTTCTATATTGTTAATAATGTTAACTATTAATGTTGATATGTCGAAAGGAGAGCGTTTCAGGATTGAGGTGGACCAATTAAATTTCTCCAAAAATGACGTGTCATTCTGTGGTTAATAGGGGGTCTATTTTGGGAGGAAGCCAGAATTTTAACCAGGTATAAATAACAATTTTTTTTTATGTTAATGTTTTGTTGTTCACTGTTCTAGTGTTTCGTTTCATCTTTTCTTTGTTTTTTCCGCCTATCTCCCGTTGCCCCTTCTTTTCTTTGTTTTCGTTTCTTTGTTGGTTTTGTTTTCGTTTCTAGTAAGAATTGTTGCAGGTTTATGAGTTGTAAATATCGATCATCAAAATCGGTATGCAGATTTTTTTAGATATGAGCTTCTTTTTTTTTTTTTTAAATATGGATTCGTTTTTTTAAGATTTGTTCTTGACACCATCAGTTCTTTGCACCCACAATTCTTTCTCCCAAAGAAATTACCTAATTGACATTTGTTAAACCTTATAAAGGTTTTTTTACCGGCGCCGAATAATATTAATACCTCTTTTCTTTTTCCAAAAAATAATAAATTTATAGTCGCGAGGCTCACGGTTCTGCTCAGAGTCGAGAGCGAGAAAATATACGAAAGTTCGATTTGTAGATTTTGGACGAGAAACAGTCAAGAGAGAAGATATGGCTAGGGATAGCTATCTGGCACGAGTTACGACGGGATTCGCCGTCGGCGGCGCTGTGGGTAAAGTTTCTCATTTCTCCTTAAACCCTAACTCCAACTATTTCCCCTTTCTGCTTCACAATATAAACCCCAATGAAAAGATTTTATTTTTGAATATGCAACTTGGTCATTGATAGTGCTATGTCAATTTCTCGAATAAAGAATAAATTATTCCCAAATGTTGTTCCAGATGCTTTTATGTATGTATGTATGTATGTATGTACGTATGTATGTATCCCTTCTATCCCAAACCAAAAGCTTTTGGTCCCCTTAGGGTTTGGATACCCAAGCATGTTCTCTGATCTTCTCCACTCTCTTCTTATTTCATCTTTTCAGTCTTTAGTAAAATACGGTCTTGTTGGCATTACTTGGATTTTGGGGTAATAGAAAAACGCAAGCTTGGAAAATTGAGTTACCTTCCGAGTTGATTGCGATGAACTGAGATCTGAAAGTGAAAGAGGTTTAGATATGTGGATCCAACAAATCAAATGGATGATTTGAATGAAAAAGGATTATAGAGCTTTGGATGCAAAGTTATTCTTTTTTTTTTCCTCCGTGGGCAGTAACAAGAAGAACAAGAGGATGGAGACGAAAGAAAAAGGGGAAAGCGAAAAATCTGAGAAAGCGAGTGAGAGAAAGAAATAATAATTTTTTATATATACACAAAAAAATACATTCACGRCAGTTGTAATTAGACCGYCGTCAACACAAAGAGATTTTACGGCRGTTTTTAGTAAACCGACGTAAAAAGTAGACATTAACGGCGRTTYWKTKAAAACCGCCGTAAAATGTGTCACTTTTACGGCGGTTCATAATAAACCGCCGTTAAAATAAGCTGATATCCAATTTTAACGGCGATTTTAGCCACAACCGCCGTTAAAAGTATTTTTAAGGCGATTTTCAAAGAACCACATTTAATTAACAGTCTTAGAAAGCTGTTTATGTAGTAGTGGTATGAGTTTCTTGAAAGTTGATTACTCGGTGGCCGTCATTTTTGATGTGCGAGTGTGTTTGCGTAGGTGAAGAGGATTTAAGATTTGAGTGTAATAAAATAGGGGGTATGCTAGACATTTGACTTAAGTTCTTTAAATAAAATAAAAAAATCTTGAGGGGGTAAGATTAGCCATCTTAGAACATCTCCAATGGGACACAATGAATTCTCAATGACATGGCAAATATATTATAAATATTTAGAATTCTTCTCCAATGGTAAATGTTAATTGTGTAAAATACTTAACTACTATTGGTGGAGAGGAGCGAGAAAAAAATTAATTAATATTAATGGTTGAATAAATAAGGTAAATTGTTAAATAGATAATGTCTAGCACACCATCTAGATGTAGACGTGTGCTAGACATTGTCTACATTTTTTCTGCCACATGATAATTTTAAGCTTATGTGAATTTTTTTTTTACTCCATTTAACATTCTATTGGAGATGCTCTTAGAGCATCTATGGATTCATCGATGATTATGCGGCAAAATATTTAATATGATTTTTTCTTATTTGGCATGTAATCACAGATTAGACAACTAATTCTTTTTATTTATTTTCAATGCAAGTGGTCTCTTCCACCTCCGAAATAAATTAAAAATGTATTGTTTAAATAAATTTGTTGAATCGACAAGTGACGTGCAAGGATCTAAAACCATACTCCTTTTTTATGATGCCAAATTATCAAAACCTTTATTATAACTTTTGATAGTAACTTAACGAAACACCTTAATTTTAAATGACCGAACGACTCCATTGATGTTATTTAATCGGGTAATTAAGTTTGTTTACGTAATTATTATCATAAAATATGTCATTTCGAAAACTCAAGGAAAATAAAAGAGGAAAAGTGTGGGTCATACAAATATGATTGGCCAAATATACTTAAGAGTCCTCACCAAACAATTCATCTTCTTTGAATATCCTTTTTCGAGGGCTTGGCTCTTGATTTTTCTTGTTCTTTTCCAATGAATGATATATTTTCTTCAAGGTAATGAAAACCACTGTGAAAAACTTTCTCCAACTGAACATAAATTATATTTATTTCTCTGCTGAGTCGCTTTAATTGCCATGTGAATCTCTTTTACAGCCCATACCAAGCAATCAAAATCTTACGTGTGCCAGCTACATATTTTGCTGCGCAATTTAATTCCACCAAATTAGCTCATTCCAACAAGGCGTTAAAAGCTTGTTTGCTCTAGACCATCTTCAACGAAACCCCATTAATGGAAAAATGAATGAGAAATAATTAACTAATTAGTATAAAAGAATTAAAAAATAAGTAAAATATTAAATAGACAATATCTAAGAGAATCATATACATCGGCTTAATAACATATATATTTTTCTTTGTCGAGTAAGAATTTTTAGTTTACATGCCAAATATTTTACTCCAATTAAGATACTTTTAGTTCGTTAATATAATGAAGTAAGGTTGAACATAATATATTAGTTAAAGAGAAAACATAATTTTTTATCAAAATATTAATCTATTCAAACTCGATTTATATTCGGTGCCATAATCAAACCAAATCGAAACACAAATTATGAAGCTCTATAAAATTTATAGAAGTTTTAATATTTCTCTAATTTGTTCACTACTTGATTTGTTTATGTTTACACTACCTACACAGTTTTTTTCTCTCCCATCATGCCAATAAAACCACTACTAGTAAAAATAATAATAATAATAATAAAACACATTGTAATCCAGTGCACACACGTACGCACGTCTCACCCATCTAAATTGTATTTTTCCAGTCAAATAAAATAATCTCCTTAATTTGCAAGGAATTGAGTTCTTTATATAATTATCTCAGTCAATTAACTTTCTGACATTTTTCATTCTTGATTTCTTAAAAAAATAAAAAAGCTTTATAAAATGAATCATTTGCTTGATATACTAATATATATAATGCTATAGTAAAAGATATTGTACCTACTATCTACATATTCCAGTACTTATTAGCTAGCCCACAACCAAACCAATCGATGTGAAAAAACATATAGTAATAAAAAAATAAAATAAGAAACTTATATGATATGATATGCCATAAAAGTATAGAAATCACTCAATCAATCACTTGTCCAAAAACACCCAAAGGTATTTTTTTAGCTTTTTACGCATCTCGCTCTTATACCCGATTATTTGTAATTTTCATGTTCCTCTTTTGATTGAATGAACTTTTGAAAAGTTAGAAAAGGGGTTCTTTTTAGCAAAGTCCTAGTTTCGATCCTCATTATTTTACTGCTAATTGATAAACTTGCTCGGTTTTTTTTTTCTGTTTTGCTGCCGTGTTCTTGATTTTTCATTGCGAATTTCATTTTTTTCGTTAGTTTCTTCATCTGAATTCTTGTTGATATACAAAGTGTGAACTTATTTTTTATTTTGTTTTTATGTTTCTTGAGTTTCTTGAACTTGATTCTGGTCTTTTTACCGAACACTTGGTGCACGTGCTCTTATGTGGTAGGTGTATGGATAGTTGGGTTTGGTATTTGCTATGTCTAATTTAGAAAGCCCAAATTTAGTAGTTTTCAATCGCTGCTTTTCAATATGACCACCGTGATTTATTTTTAATTTTTAATTTTTTTTCATGTGTTAGTTTCATATTTTCAGTACAAATCTTGTAAAAGTATGGGAAATTTTAGTTCCAGTTGCTGCTTTCTGAATTGTGGAATTATTGGTTTCCTCCTTTTTTCTTTTCTTTTTTTATTTATATATATCTTGATTTTTAGTTGTAATGTATGTGATTTTTTATGCAGAGTTCAGTTGAAAATTGAATTGAATTTACTTTGGAGGAAAAAAAACGCACGCAGATGAAAAATGGATAGCAATGTGACTGATGAGATGCCAAAAGCTTTAGAAACTAGGGTTGAAACACAACAAGATGATTCGGAAGATAAAAGGACGATTACGCCCTCTGCCTCTATACACGAACAATCGAATTTGTGTTCGACCCCTCCAATGAGCCATCGAAGGCCGATTTTAATGCAATCCTCGTCCGTTGTCGAGGTGTCCAACTCGGATTTTAGTCCTTCGCCTCAGGTGCGAAGAGGTCGGTCAGCACTTAATATTATTTCGCCTTTTTATGTTAAGTATTTTTACTTTTTTATTCCTGACTCGAACATTTTCGTTGTAATCTTTTAAGGATTGGATCATTGTATAACGGCGCCTGTGCATAGAAATCTGTTTCTTGAGAGCCAAGAATTAGCGTTTTCGAGGTCTATGACCGAGAGACGGGGTAGTCCAATGCCTGCTCGGAAATTGGATAGACTTTCGGAACGTGAAAAGGTAAATTTAACGCATCATTTTAGTTTTTGTAATGTGCAATTGTGAAAATTTCAGTTTCGTTACAAATCTCCAAATTTTCATCAGTTATTAATAAATAATCAAAAATTATAAATTCATAACTTTAGTGAAAAATGTGTTATGCGTGTAGTGTGTGTGTGTGTGTGTTTCTGTGAAATGTGTGTAGTGTGTGTGAAATGTGCGTTTTATTATTTATTTATTAATTATTATTCGCAACAAAATAAAATTGCGGCCAAATTTCGATTGCTACTAAATATTTTAATTCAAATTTTTTAATTTACACAGAACGAGTTAATTGTGAACTTAGTGAAGATCCAAAAGGACGGGACGGTTGAGGTTGACCTCACAAACGACTCTCCAGTAGCTTCTGAGCTTTTGGAGTTTCATCATACCGACGAAATCCCTTTGACTCTCGATTACATCACGACCGATTACAACAAATCGATTCCGAAACTAAAAATTGCGATGCTTGTTGTCGGGACACGAGGAGACGTGCAGCCTTTCCTAGCTGTGGCCAAGAGACTTCAGGTATAATTTACCTTGATACACAGACACACACACACACACACACACACACACACATATATATATATATATTAATATTCAAGTGTAATTTGTTTGTGACTGCAGGAATATGGTCATCACGTAAGGTTGGCGACTCATTCAAATTTCCGTGGATTTGTAAAGTCATCTGGTGTTGACTTTTACCCGCTCGGTGGTGATCCTCGTGTTTTGGCCGGATGTAAGAGGTTCCTGAAAATTATCCAATTAATTCGTTGCGATTTATTTTTATTTTTATAAATTGAAACATAAGGTGTCATGTTATCCACGATATTTTAATTTTGATTTCTAGTAATGTTTTGCCAAAAATCTGAATTGACTCGAAAAATTTACTGTATAATTTTGATAATTTTTCTGAGTTTTTTTTTTCTTGGCTGGATTTATTTTTATGTAATTGTAAATATGCCAGAAATAAAGGTCTAATTATTCAAAATATTTTCGTTTGTGAAATTTTGATTGAAACATAAGGTGTCATATTATCCACAATATTTTACTTTAGATTTTCTAGCAATGTTACAAAAATCTGAATTGATTCAAAAAATAAATAAAAAATTACCGTATAATTTTGATGATTTTCCGAGCATTTTTTTACTTGACTGTATTTATTTTATTTAATTGTAGATATGGCCAGAAATAAAGGTCTTATTCCGTCAGCACCTGGAGAAATTTCTATACAACGTAAACAAATTAAGGCAATTATTGAATCACTCCTTCCAGCATGCACAGAACCGGATCCGATAACTGGTCAACCTTTCAAGGCTCAGGCAATTATTGCAAATCCTCCTGCTTACGGTTAGTTTTCTCAAAAATAATAAAAATATATTCCTATAGTTTTAATCAAATTTGTATATTATTTCTGCATTTGAATTTTACGCGTTCAGTGAGATTATTAAGTCTTGTACTAAACCATTTGGTAACTGCAAAAAAGGAGATACCTTTTTCTTAAAAGTTTTAATTAGTACCAGTTAGAAACTCTTAATTGTTTCCTAATGTTTTTAACTATGTTCTATTTATCAGGACATGCACATGTAGCTGAAGCTCTCGGTGTTCCCCTGCACATATTCTTCACGATGCCTTGGACGTAAGCTTAAACTTTTGAGCTTATTAATGTGGAAAATTGAGTTTTTAATGAATTAGTTTTTGATGTCATTTGTGACCAGAACGAGCAATAACACGTGTTTCTAAAATATCCTGTTTCTTGATTTCTCGAGATTATGAGAATTTTTTAATTAATTAATTTATATTAATTATGTGTAGCGAATATTTATTCTGTTAATCATCTCTTTTATTTTTTAAATGTGAAATTATCTTTCTTAAATGCAATTAAAAAAATAAATACTTACAGATGTGTGCTAAATAGACAGGCCTACATATGCATTTCCTCACCCTTTAGCACGAGTACCTCAAAGTGCAGGATACTGGGTATTTTTCTTTCTTTCTTTCTTTCTTTTTTTTTTACCGAACTCCTTAATTTCAGATAAATTAGTCAGGATTTCCTATTTAGCTAAGCTTCGTTGTATTTTCTTGATTGATCCAGCTTTCATACATTCTTGTCGATTTACTGATATGGTGGGGCATAAGAGCACATATTAACGACTTCAGGAAAAATAAGCTGAAGCTCGCCCCTATTGCATACTTCAGCACGTACCATGGTTCAATTTCTCATCTCCCGACGGGCTATATGTGGAGCCCTCATGTCGTACCAAAGCCAAATGGTAAAACTTCATTTTGTACGGTGTAAATTACTTTTTTTTTAAATTAAAATTGGTCCTCATAAATTCACTTCTTTGCAGACTGGGGTCCGCTAGTTGATGTCATTGGTTACTGTTTTTTGAATCTGGGATCTAAGTACCAACCGCGTGACGAATTCGATAAATGGATACAAAAGGGATCTCAACCGATTTATATTGGGTTTGGAAGCATGGTATGTTGGTAAAATAATAATAATAATAATAATAATAATAATAATAATAATAATAATAATAATAATAATAATAATAATAATAATAATGTTAATGCTTATGACTGATCAAGATTTTTACAATTAAGAAAAATGGGAAACAAGAAAAATGTTTTATAAGTTGACCTCCTCAGTGTGTTTTTTTTTTCCTCATTAATTTGACAATATCTATTGATTGCTGATTAGCCTCTGGAGGATTCATACAAAACTACAAATATAATTTTGGAAGCATTAAAGAACACAGGGCAAAGAGGAATAATCGATCGTGGATGGGGAGAACTCGGTACTCGTAAGTTCTCTACCCCTGGTCCTATTCTTGTTTCGATTTTTTTTTTTTTGCTAGTTTTCTAAGGCTTTTATTTTCCTTTGCAGATTCAAATATTCCCGACAATGTGTTTTTACTTGTGGATTGCCCTCATGACTGGTTATTTCCCAAGTGTTCAGCTGTGGTGAGTTTGAAGCTGCGTTTTATTTAGTTTATTTCTATTTCTTTGAGTTTATTCAAAGATTGCATATTATTTTTTAAAAATTTCGTGTTTAATGTGTATTAAGGTTCATCATGGTGGAGCTGGAACCACAGCAACAGGACTAAAAGCCGGGGTAATTTTCTTGACATTTAAAAAAATTAAAATTATGATGCTCTAAATAATAACACCCTTTTTTAAACCTATTTTTATGCTATCGGTTAGCAAATGTGTGCGAGATGATATAAATCTGCATTTTTGAATTTTTTGTCACTGTTTTAATTGTTATGTGCTCATGAAATGCAGTGTCCAACGACAATTGTGCCATTCTTTGGAGACCAGTTTTTCTGGGGAGAGAGAATCTATCAAAAGGGACTGGGGCCCGCTCCGATCCCCATATCGCAGCTTAGCGTCGAGTCTCTTTCGGAAGCTATAAGATTCATGCTCCAGCCAGAGGTATTTGTCGATATTGGATTTCATCGTGTGTTTTGCGAAAACTACTTTTGGAAATAATGCTTTCTTTTTGCATAATTAAAAAGTAGTTGAACACCAGAAGTAGCTAAGAGTTAAACAAGCCGAAAGATAGTGTCCGGTGAGTAAAAGTCAAACCAGGAGCGGACTATTTGAAACACTTAAAACTATATATATTTTTTGTTTTTTTAGTGAGAAGCTGAAAATCAGGAGCTTATAGTATTTGCAAATAGAAGCTTGAATATTGATTATACTACAAGATGGTGTCTGGTTGAAAAGTTGAAAAGTGATTTATTTGTGTTTAAAAGTAAAACCAAAAGTAGAATCTTTCCAATTTTAATTAAATGAAGCAAAATTAGAAGCAAAAGTGATTTATTTTTTGGCATGGCATTCACAAACACTGAATGTGGTTTTCTCCAGTTAAAACCTTATAATCACTTCTTTTTTTTTTCCAATTGTTATTGGTGTTGATGTGTGAAATTTGAAATTATGTTCCAGGTAAAATCTCGAGCGACGGAATTAGCAGTATGCTTACAAAACGAAGACGGTGTCGGAGCTGCAGTCGATGCGTTTCACCGCCACTTGCCGCCGGAGCTTCCGTTACCAACACCGCCATCGTCAGAGAAAGACGACGGCCCAAATCCACTGCAATGGCTTTTCATTCAGATTGGGAAAATCTGCTCAATACCTTGTGGTTCTTAGCTTTATTAGCCTCAACACCATAATATTCTACTGTACATAGGCATATAAATATTATTATTATTATTATTCAATTTAATTTTTTTGTTATTGGTATTTGAGAATGCCAACATCTTTTTGCCTTTTAGAAGAGGAGAGTGAATTTGTTGTGCCTACGTTTTTGTACGTGATAATATAATGTGAGTAATATAGACGTAAGTTGTAGCACGTAACCACCATAAAATAGTGAGACTACATTAAATTGTTTTTTGGTTTTCTGGTGCTTATAATATTTTTCACGTTTTTTTTTTACCATGGAATTTCTATTTTGCGAATAGGTCATTGTCAGATTTTTAGGATGATATGCAGTTTTCAAAACAATCTAATTTTTATTCAAGTACTGTATATATTTATGTTTCAAGTGAAAACCAGCATAATTTCAAAAGCTCAATTTAAAATATTGAAAATTCATCCTAAAAGCAAAATATGCCAAGCTGATCTTTTGTTCATCCATATTGTGATGTTATGTTCAACCTGTTGAAATGCTGATTTAATTTATCGATTTGATAGTTTGTATAATCGAACTTTGATCAACACAATAAGTTGAGACGCTTAATTTAAATATAAATGTGGCAGAGTAGAAATTCAAAAACATGTTATGCAAGTTTAACTAATAAAACAACTGTTTGAATTTATGTCTGCAATTATTTATTAGTACGTCATTTATATTATTTAAATTGATATAATACTTGAACTTGCTTTGAATATAAGTCTAGCTTTTTCTTACGTAACGAACCAATTTCAAACGGAATATGATTCAAATTGAATACAGGTGGATTAATAATTTTCTAGATAGATTCAAATTTGACACGGCTAAATCAGTGATCATTAATTCCTTTTTTTATCTAAGTTTAGTTAATGCGGTAATAATTAAAGTAGCTATGTAGAAATTATTTGTCTGCTCTTTTGTATGTCCGAAAATCGACATTTAACTTCATAGATCCATATTAATAGGAGATTAGTGAGACAAAAAAATTAAGAAAAATGCAAAGGTTTTATAATTAAAATAAAACTAAAAAAAAAGAGAGAGAGAGAGAGAAAAATATGATAGTTTGGGAGCTAGCACTGTAGTACACTTTCCTCCAACACAAACACAGCATAAAATGCGTTCGCCGTCGATCTCCCGGCGGCGACACGGTGGCGGAGGCTCCGTCGGCCTGGGGATTGCCGCAATAGCTTACGTAAGCGTTGACTACCTCCGCCACATCTCGCCGACGTGGCACGAGCGCCTGCAGCCGGCTCTCTGGGCGGCGCTCGCCATCGCCGCCGTGATTCGCGTCCCGTTTTATCAACACTGGTCTCTGGAGCTGCGCGCCGCCGTCCCCTTCATCCTGTCGATACTTTTTATGCTCTCTGCTCTTCTCTTTGAAATGATTTCAGTTCGCTCTGTGACAGCTGTACTTGGTCTCGATTGGCACAAGTATGTACACCAAAATTAGGATTTTATTTTTATTTTTATTTTTTTTTACATGTGAAATTTGGGGCTTTTAACCGTTGTTGCTTAGATTTCCTTGTAATTTGAGATTGGACTTTATTGATATCACATGCTTAACTTAGATTTCCCCTTTTTCTTCTTACTTAAATGTTTCTTGCAGTTTCAATTTTCCTTTATTGGATTAGGGTCAGATTTATTTATTTGTTTTTAAATCAGCACAAATAGAAATTTAATTAATGCTTGCTAAAAATGGCTCTGAGATTGTGAGTTAACATGAAGTCCATAATGAAAACTAGTTAATATTAGCAAGCTCACACAATAATTCTTAAAATAACCATTTCCGTTTTGGGCTCTTGAATGTTTCACAGTGGCACACCACCTCTTCCGGATGTAGGCCAGTGGTTGCTATTAGCACTAAATGAGAAATTACCTCAATTAGCAGTCGATATACTGAGGGCCCGAATAATCGGGTTGCACCATTTCTTGATGTTGTTTATAATGCTCGGTTTCTCGGTTTTGTTCAACTCGGTCAAAGCCCCTGGTCTTGGCCTCGCCGCACGGTACATGTTCACGATGGGTATCGGTCGTCTTCTTCGTGCAATTGCGTTCGTTTCGACCATTTTGCCCTCGCCACGTCCGTGGTGCGCATCGGCCCGATTCCAAGTGCCCACATATCCACATTATTGGGCTCAGAAATATTACGTCCCGTACGCTAAAGATTCTAATGCTATTCGGCATATCATCCAACATGATGTAGCTTATGGTCTCTCTCTAACCCTCTCAGTATTTATGCTAACTATCAAAATACCCCTTAGGTTTAGCCTAATTACAAAAAAAAGAAAACAGTTATCTTTCTAAATTACACGTAGACCCTTGCAATGTTACAAACAACTCGAGAATGCAATTTGTAGGGCCATTTTCGAAATATACCATCTCCCTTAATTTTAACTTTGCTCTGCTTTTTTACAGCTGTTACTGGGGAATATGGGGTTGACTTTCAACCGAACTGGGGAGCAATGAACTTTCTGGCCGATTTTCTACGACCTACGGTTTCTGAAGGATCATCTGCATGGTACCATCTTCTGAAAAAAGCAGGAGGCGGGTGCAATGACCTGTTGTACAGTGGTCATATGCTCGTTGCGGTCTTGACGGCTATGGCGTGGACGGTATCTATAAAAGTCTAATAACTTCTTTAATTACAAAGTGCTATGCTTGAGGTTTAGCCTAATTATGAAAAAGGCCATATTACCTTTCAAAATTACAAAATACCCCCTTGACAGTATGTCTTACAAATTGCACCGTTTGAGGGGGTAATTTGTAAAACAAACACAAACATTATGTTAAGTCTGTTTTTTTTTTTGGTAAATTTAAAAGATAATTGAACTTTTTAGGGATAATTACAAAACTACCCCTGAGGTTTGGGGTATTTACAAAAAAAACAAGATGATTTTGAAATTACAAAATCACCCTTTAAGTTTGATCCTGTTTTCGTTTTGCCCCAACCGTCAGTTAGCCTAATGGAATTTTCTGGAATCGTTATATATTTTACAACCCTTCAACTTATCAAATATTACAAAAAATCTAAATTTTCATCTATCTATTTGTAATGTATAGAAAAATTGAGGGGTGTAAATGTAAATTGTAAGATGGGAAGTTGGATTAAGCTGTAACATTTCAAAAAGTTAAGAGATGTAGTTGTAAAAATATTTGTTGATGTCAGCAATTTCCTTTAGCACCATTAACGACAGATGCAAAACTTAGGGTGATTTTTGTAATTTTCAAACTTTCTTTTTTTTGGGTAATTTGGCCAAACCTTAAGGGTACTTCCTGTAATTATCCCTTTTTTTAACCTCAGGGATAGTTTTTGTAATAACCCTAAAAATGTTATTTGTTCAAACGTCTGAATACTATTTTTACTTTCGAATGAACAAACGCAGGAAGCCTATGGAGGGTACACGTCAGCACTCATCTGGGTGCTCGTGGCCCACAGTGCCCAACGAGAAATCCGAGAGCGCCACCATTACAGCGTCGACTGCATCGTGGCTATTTACATGGGCATCTTTTTGTGGAAGATGGTTGGTCTGTTCTGGCCACTCAAGGACACGTCTAGATATAGCCAGCTCGATAGGTTCGAGAAAATCCAGAGCAGATTAGTACAAGCAGCCAAAGACTCGGACATCGATGAAGTTAGGGAGCTTCTGAAAGAAGTGGAGTTGACCAGTCAAGTAGGCCAGAAACCGAAGAGTCGAGCTATGTGGTTGTTTTCCGGTGCAACCATTTTCTTCGCAATTGTTATTGTTCTTCTTGCATTCACGTTGACGAGCGACGGCTGATCTGGTTTTAGTTTGTGGGGCCGGTTTTTCCACTAGACTGAGCTCGTTGCATGAATTGCATGCCTTAGGTTTTCTGTACCCTTTTTTTTTGTTCGTTGTATTGTAAGTGAGAATGACTGTTTCAACTGAGGCAACATGAAAAAAATGAAGTGACATTTGAATTGTGATCTAAGTTCATGTTGATCCCAATTGGGATTTTTAAAACACGAGCCACACATGATTTATAAATTTTTTAAAAGCACATTTTCTGCAAGTGATTCATATAATTTTGAAACGCCCATTATTTGCACATAATTCATAGAATTTTTAAAATGCACGTTTTATGATTAACACATTTGATCGAACAACTAACGCGCATTCAATAAACAATGAATTCATTCAATTAGGCCTTAGGGAGGGTTTGCCCAAAATAAATATTGTATGAGAATCCATCTGATAAACTTACATACAGCTCAAATTGAACAAGGAAAGGTTTGTTTAGTTAGAACAATGCGTTATACGATGTCTAGTGGATAAGAGTGTATTTATGGACTTACAAGATACGAATTTGTAAACCATTAAAATCGAAAAAAATGTTGAGACCCTTTTTTTTTTTTTTTGTGTCAATTCTCTCTCCGAAACGGACTTGAAAAATACTCTTCAATTGAAAAAAATACTCTTCAATTTGAAGAGTCTCCATAAAAAATTATCTCCAATAATTTTAAATTTAAATAATTAGTTTCCACGACCCAAATTTGGAGAGTCAAAACACCTCTATTAATTCGTTGCATTAAATGATCGTTCATTTATAGTACATTTTATTGCCTTTTGTTAGGACGACAGGAATGGGGATTACCTGCTTTAAACGGGGATTAGGGATGGCAATGGGGGTGGGTGGGGGCGGGAACGCCTACCCCGTCCCCGTCCTTACTTGAAAAAGTCATCCTCATCCCATTCGCCCCCGTTTCAAACTAAACGGGTATCTCCATCCCCGCGGGTATATTAGTTGTCCCCGCCTCCACCCGCAATACCCACTCCCGTTCGTATACCCAGTTCGTACCTGTTTACATATTATTACTTAAAAAAAATGACAAGAAATTCAAATAACATGATAAACATTGAGTCTATTAAATTTAAAAATAGTTCAAAACATAAAAAAATAAATATTTAAATAATAATATATGCGGGTTTGAAATGGGTCTCAAATGAAGACGGGTACTCGCGGGTACCCAGCGGGGGGAACATTATCCCCATATTCGTACCCGCCCCGACAAAAACTCGCAATTTCATACCCGCCCATCCCGTTGGGGCGGTGGCGGACGGGTTCCCATTTTAATCGGGTTTATTGCCATCCCTTGCAGGGATGGAGGTGGGAGCATGTATGGAATTGCAGGTTTTTGCGGGGCGGATACGAGGATGGGGATAATGTTCCACCGCCGGGTACCCGTCCCCGTTTGAGACCCATTTCAAACCCGCAAATATTATTATTTAAATATTTTTTTTTTGTATTTTGAACCATTTTTAAATATAATAGACTAAATATTTGTTATGTTATTTGAATTTTCTTATAATTTTTTTTTATATTTAAGTAGATCTAAATATCAAGTTTCGTAATTCTGTTTTTAAAATTTTTAAGTAAAAAATGTAGGTGGGTACGAACTATGTATACGGACGGGTGAGTGATTTGGTATTACGGGCTAAAACAGGGGCAATTAATATATTACGGAGATAAAAATACCCGCTTAATTCAAAACAGGAACAGAACGGAAATGGAAATGATTTTTTCAGTCGAGGTAGGAGTAGGCGTACTCGCCCCGTCCCTACCTTTTGGTAAGACAATTTTTTAAAACAACACAAGTTATTGATTAATGTTAAATAAAGAATCTAAAAGTGTTAAAAATGACTTCTAATTCAAGGAACCGAAAGGTACATGGATTTGCTTAATTATAATATCACTTGACGTAAAAGACTTGGCATGGAAAATGTTTAAATATAAAAAAAATTATTTTGTGAGCAACTATTTAAAATCTTTTTTTATTATTTAATCACGCTGAAAATAAATGGATGAATATATAATGGGGAATGATCAGTAAGTACAAAATAGAAGGCTTTTAGTCTACTTAAAACGCATATCTTATTTTTTTTGCCCACTAGGTAGTATTTTTACATTTTATTGTTACTAACTTTTTTACTTAAAAACAAAAAACAATTTTCCCCTAACTCTTCTCTAATCAAATTCAAAAAAATATATTTTTTGCGTTAAAAAAAAAATTCCTTTGACTTTTCTCTAATCAAATGCGCAAAAATACAGTTTTTGCGTTTAGGCCAACGATCAAATTACAACAACCAATAATACTTCACAAAATATTAAAACTAGTAATCTGAGATTACCATGGTAGTAGTTTTTATATCTGGCTCATTAATAAAATTATCACGACCACTAATCTAAAATATTTGCAACCAATAGTCACATGATTCCAGGAATAAAATTACCACAACTATTAATTTAAGATTACCACAACCAATAATTAGATTACACAATTGAAATACGATTACCATAATCAATAATATAATTATAATAATTGATAATAAAAGATATACATGAGATTCTAATTATACTAAACAAAAACAACAATTCAAATAATATCTGATATGACTATTCCACCTAATCAATATAGTATCATACACAAAATAATATAAAATATTCTACTAAAAGCAAGAAGAAATAATGCAAATGCCCACGGGTAAAACCTAATAGGAAAATTCAATTACGCATTGCTATTTTGGAGGTTTTAATTAGGAATATATTTTGGTCAAGAAACTCGAAGTTGGGATTAGTTCATTTGATACTCAAGATTTTAATTAAATTAGATAATTTCTACTGTTTTTGAAAACGTGAATTAATATTTGAGATTTATTTGGGTACAATCATAATATGAATTTGGGGGAATTACATATTCAAACACGTGCTTCTCACATATTCGTTCTTCAAAACCAACTTCTTATTTTTCAACTTGTTTGATCACTTGTTTAGTTTATTTATATCTTTATGGTTAAGTAAATTACCAATATAACTTTTTATTCGATAGATTATATAATAAAAAGACGGTTATTACTAACAATCACAATCCTTTTAAAACGATATATGGTGCTTTAGAGTTATACACTATAAACGACCAGTGCATTTGTCTAAATTTTTTTTATAGAGTAGATTTATAGTCATCAATAGCTGGAAGGGTCCTCGCCATCATCTCCTTGACTCGCTAGCTTGAAGTGTGTGTATGTGCGAGGCTGAAATTTAATATAGGATCGAGTGGGAGAAATCTAGAAAATGAATTAGGTTCTAAGTTTGAGGGAGGGGGTGTACGTGTGGAATGGTGAAAGTATTATTGATAATTTGATATAGGAAATGACTACAGTACCGTGAAGGTACCATACCTCCTAGCCCCCTGCATTTACATCCCTTAGATCTTATCATTATCTATAACCACTTTGAATCTAAGAGTTCTAATTAAATGGGGAATGATACGGTACCGTAGAAGTCCCCTTTGATATAAACGTGTGTTATTGAGCATAAATAAAACCGCTTACGTCCTATTAAATACAAATATCTTCCAATTTGTATTTATTAGTAATTCTCCCGATATAAAATTGGGGGAAATTGCGTAGAAAATAATTGGGGAAGAAGGAACTCGTAGAGATATGAATTAAGAGAGTAGTTTGATCATAATTGTTTATTTGTGATCTTCTTTTACACTCGAGGCTTATTTATAATTGCAATTCAAAAATTACCCTACTATAATTAGACTAAAGCCCAATTCTATCGTATATTACTTTAAACTAATGCGAAACACATTAATACTTGCTAAATAAAACCAATTATAAAATAAAAATGAATTAAATCGACTTAGAAACGAATCTCTCATAGTTGTATGCCCATGACAAACTTCTATACATAATTTCAGGCAAAATAATTTTTTAGTCCTCTAAGTGGATCAACTTGTACATTCGATCCTAAAAATTTGGTTTTTTTGATTTTCGTCCTGTAATTAAAAAAAATTCAGAATTTCAATCCTATGGCCGCTTATCACAGGTTCCCGCAATCGGCTTACCCACGTGGATATTCGTTTGTGTTTGGCAACAAATTCTTTTAGTCCTCTAAGTGGATCAACTTGGACATTCGGTCCTAAAAATTAGGTTTTTTTGATTTTCGTCATGTAATTAAAAAAAACTCAAAATCTCAGTCCTATGACCGCCTATCACAGGTTCCCACAACCTGCTTGCCCACGTGGATATTTGTTTGTTTAATTAAATGCCGAAAATTAAAACAAAAACCTTACCCGGCTGCTGGCATGGACGAAAGGTGGGGGAAAGCCCCATCTTTTAGGTAAAAGGAGGGAAAATTGGTCTTTATAAACCCTAAATCCTCAACTTCCTTCCCTCATCCTTAATTCTACCAAAATCCCAGCTGCTCGCTCAACACGAAAACATCTTTTGAAGAAAAAAATAAATGTCATCGGCCGACTCTTTCTCGTCAGCACCAGGCTTTATTCACTGCTACTGCGGCAAAAGAGCACAAATCCGCACCTCTTGGACCCCTGATTTTTTTTATTGGGTCGACTCTGCGTACCTCGGGCCGCGAATGTTATTATGGGGTTGAAAAGAAATGTTGCCCGCGATGAAGAGTTATTGAAAAAGGATACGAGCATAAAACTTCTAAAATTTGCCCTGTTCATATCTTGGGTTTTTTTCACTAATGTTTGGGTAGTTAAGGGTTAAAACCTTTGTGTTTGGGAGGGATCTGTATTAGTTTATTATTCTTGTGTATTTGGTGATCATGTTTTAATCTAGTAGTTTTTTTTTTCCTTTTTTTTAAAAATGTATTTTGGGTTATGTTTTATACTTTTCCTCAAATGGCCAATTAATTGTTATGGGCAACCAACACCACAATTCCCACACCTGGGATAGGAGGTCATAAGACTGAAATTCTAATTTTTTTTTTTAATTATGGGACGAAAATAAAAAATCCTAATTTTTAGGATCGAATGTCCAAATTGGTCCACTCAGAGGTCTAAATATATATTTTTTTGCCTCAACAGACGAATATCCACGTGGGCAAACCGGTTATGGAAACCTGAGATAGGCGGTCATATAACTGGAATTCTAAATTTTTTTTAATTATAGGAAAAAAAAAAAACACCTAATTTTTAGGACCAAATGCCCAAATTGATCACTTAGAAGACTTAAAAATCTTTTTTGCCCATAATTTGACAATCCAAATCACTTGGATGGATTCATTTATTTTCATTTTCCCCGTTGACCCACACATGTTAGGACGGAGATTATGTGATTGGAGATTGCTCCATTTTACACACTTTATATTTGCGTCATCGTGCAAAAATTGGGTTTCCATCATCATGAGTTTTATTCCACACGCCACAATTTCATGCCACTTTTTCGGTTTTTCATTTTTTTTATTCATTTAATTTTATTAAATATGCTTCTTTACGACAACAACAATAATATATTTTATCTCCAAATTTCGCCACATCCTTTGTTTAATCCGTTCAGTTTCGGCATTTGCCTTCTCTTTCGTTCTCACCTCAAAAATGGCAATTTCAGCTACGGCGGCAGCTTCGATCGTTGTCAAAACGTCGCCGTCTTCTCCATCAACGAGTTCTAAACTCGCTCACTTTTCCTCCCTTCATTTCCCCGCAGACCTCCGAATTTCTAGCCTTCGGTACAATTGCCTCAACTCTAAGCTCCGTCCTCGAGCACTTACGGTGGTAATTATCTATTTCATGTTAAAAAAATTTAGTTAAACGTCTAATTAATGAATGCGTTGTTTTCGGATTTTGTTTTTGAATTTTTGTATTCAGTTTTTATGGGAGTGTTATGGATTATTCAGTTTTTCCCCTTTCGCGTGTTTGTATCTGTTGATTACCGTAACACATTTGTGTTTGCTGAATTTATATTTCAAATCGATTAGAATTCTTCACATAATATGGTTTGCTTTGTGATTTAACTTTTAATTCTGTTTCTATATCACTGTAGTCGAATTTTTAGATTTATGTATATAAAAAATGAATGAGCAACTGTTTGTAATTTGCTTAATATCTATTACTTAATTTCAGATACCTTTGCATCAATGCTGTGAAATGAAATGTGTGTGTGTACAATAATTAATACATTGGATTTCACAATCCTCAGGTTGCATCAAAGAAGCAGTCATTTTCTTCGTTTGACGAGTTGTTGGAAAAGTCTGATAAACCGGTGCTGGTTGACTTCTATGCTACTTGGTAATGTCTTGTATGTGTGTTTTACTCGCATCTCTTTCTTTATCCATAGATTATTGTCTCGATTTCCTATTCAACGTATAACAGAGAATTGTATAATTGATAAAATATTTTCCAAATAAACAATTGATATGTGATTTTATTTTTTTAAGGTGTGGTCCTTGCCAATTCATGGTTCCGGTTCTGGAGCAGGTCAGTGGTCAAATGATCGATAAGATCCAGGTAGTGAAAATCGACACGGAGAAATATCCCGCCATTGCCGACAAGTACAAAATAGCAGCACTACCAACTTTCATTTTGTTCAAGGATGGGGAACCATGTGATCGCTTTGTAAGTGATGGTGTTGTTTGATTGCAATTTATATAAATGCCGGTTAAAAATATGACCCTATATTGTTTCGTACCTATATTGGTTCAACTTGGCAATATTATTTCATTATTTGTCTGTTCTTCTCCAGGGGACGTACCATCGGTAGTTATAATAAATAACTCATTAAATCAAAAAATTAATTGTTTGATAATTCTTTTTTATTAAATATGTTACGTCAATTTCCAGGAGGGTGCACTGGGTGCAGAGCAGCTCATCCAACGTATTGAGGCTTCACTGCAAGTTAAGCAGTAGCGGCAGTTAGTGGTGAGCTCATGTGCTTATACGTACGTGATGATAAAATATAGAGAAAATAAAGATATATTAAATTACCTGAATAACTCTTTTGCCCTAAACTTCCAATTGCAGAAGGCGTAACAGAGGATGATAGCCATCTTTCTTAGTGGATAACGTTGTTTTGCCCTCTAATGTGGTAAAAACTGCTGATTCTTCTTTTGATGTGTCTATTCAAACAAGACATGTTCAAATTATAATTAAAATTGTAGGTATTTGTTATCAGGTATATGTTAAGAAAATGAATCTCATCGTTGGGAATATTATGTCATATTATATGCCTGAGATGCTACATCTGCTGATGGATTTATATCTACAAAATTAAAGGAGTCCAATTTTTTATTTATTTTTTAATAAATGATCATATTCAAAGTTCTACAGTAACGGCCCATCTCATTTTCGCCATATTTCATTTTTTAGAACCAAATATCCCATTCCAAAGGACAGAATTACATACAGAGATTCCCTAAATCATATCGAATATTACATGGTCTTAGATTTAAGAATATACCCAACATGAATTTAGATTTTTAGAATTTTAAGTTTTAGATCATGCACTAAAAAATGAATATTCAAGAATCATCACACTTAACATCCACTAATTCCCAGGACCCATCCGCCTTCTGTACCATACCTTTATTCTTTTCGCACCACCAAGAAGCCGGAGCACAATATTCATCCTTCAACCCATCCATATGTTTGTTAACAAGAGCAAGATCTCTGTAAATTTCCAGTTTGAATTCCCCATTGAGCCCTTGTGTCCCCGCAACTCCATGCAAATAAACCTCCAAGCTATGCCAACTTCTAAAATCCCCTCTCTTTAAGTAGCTCGATTTTTCGGTGTCAATGGCCAGCTCTTCACCAACCTCCGTATAGCCTAAGCCCGCGGGATATCTTGGAACGGCATCCCGGGCATTTGTTACGCGGAGAATTTTGACATTCTGTAGATTTTGGAAAAACTCATGGAATTTTTCGTCCCCGACTCGTGGGCTTGCGAATAAGAAGGCCGTAACGGGACAAACCTTGTCTGGCATGTCTTGGGGCTTATTGTGTCCATTGGCAACTATATCAACTGCGTTTAGCGTAGAAACTGCTGCTCCCAAGCTGTGCCCTGTAATAGTTATGCTAATATCTTCGTTCTTGTACTGTTCCACCAATCTCTTCACCTCTTCAAGAACCTAGATGCCATTATAAGTGTTTATAGTTGTAAGTTAATTATTCATATATGATTAGGTACTCACATTGATAGTAGGTTAAATTACAAAAACTACCCATCAGGTTTAGTCCAATTACAAGAAGATCCAAATACCTTTCGAAATTACAAATGCCCCCTTGAAATACTAGAAGCATCCCATTGAGCTTTATTTTTGTTTTACAAATGCTCCCCTCATAGTAAAAGATAATCAAATATGAAGGGGTTATTTGTAATTCTAAAAGATTTAACATTTTTTTTGAAGTAGACTGAGTCTTGGAGGTTGTTTGTAATTTAACCCTTAAGAGTTTAGGATGTCTCTTCCAGCTTTTTGTTTCAAACTATCCCAAGATGTAGACTAATTACAAAAGAATTCCAGTTATGTTTCAGAATACAATCTGTGTTTGTTTTGCAAAGTCAAGGGACTATTTGTAATTTTGAAAATTACTAATTCATCTTTTTTTTTTTTTGGTTTTGGTTTTTAGTTTAACTAATTATAAGTTTTTGTGATTTATCATTGAAAGACATGATAGTCACTTCAAGTCTCCCAACACAGTTGTTCGAGGGGGTGTTTGGTTGAGCATATTTTAAAGATCTTAAAAGATGTTTTGAGAGCTGATAAGCTATTAGATCTTATTTTAAAGACGATTTTAAGTATTTGGATGAAAAAACATAAGATGTCTGAGCTTATAAAATGTTTTTACATGTTAAAAATAAAGGAGCTCATAAGAGATTATATGTAAAAGTTGGGATGGTGGTTCCTTTCTTATTGATCTTATAAGCTCTTTGCAAAACAGAAAAAAAAAAATCTACCACACAAATTTAAAGAGCTTATAAGTTCTTAAAACATGTTATTTGATGATTTGAAGAGCTTATAAGCACAACCAAACACCACGTAAGTGCTTTTAACTAGTTAACGAAATTTACCTGGCGCCTAGCACATGTCTTGTTGAACGGTGACCTCGGATCATCAGACGTGTAGATCGAGTGCCAGCCATTATGCACCTTCGGCTCCTCGTTCCCTCCAAAGATATCCGGAGCAGGGACCAACAGAAATTTCAAATCATCGCCCCATTCGAGATTTTGAACAGTCCCTCTCCACGCGATCAAAATATCCCTACGGCCCAACCCCTTTTTCCCTTCGTTCGTAGCCACGGCCACAAACCCCATCCAGTTCGATTCCTTGCTCCACGCCTCTCTCGACCACGACTTGATGATAAACGCGTCGGGCACGTCGACCGATGACGTGGCGTAGATGTATTTCGTAACTGTGTACTTTAGTGGATTAGCCTTATCGACTCCGAGTTTGGAGAAGAAGTCTTTTTTTGAGTATCGACTGTTTCCTGCTTGTTTTGATGATTTCTCGGAGTTGAAAGCATCGTAAGTTGCTTGGGCCATTGATCCGTAATGGATTATGTATTGGCGAAGATCGAGGTCCAAAGGGTCTAATAGGCCTTCCCAGTTGTTTTGGCCGTTGAGAACGTTCCATCTTTCGGCTATGTTGATTTTATTATCCGCTAGGTTGTCCGGGCCTTCATTCTTATGGTCCAGCTCCAGGCCGTCTATTTGTCTCCGTTTGCTCTTGAAGAAACTCATCAGGTTGCCTTGAACAAAATAGAGAGTAAGATATCTTTTTCTAAGTTTGGGTTTTGAAATATTTTGTGAAATCTTGACTTTTAATTACTCGTGAAATTCTTCACTTTTATTATTATTCATAGAATGTTATGTGCTTAATGAAGTTGCTTTTGTAATTTTATTTTGCCGAATATCCTGAAGTATCTATCTGTGTGCAAGTAAATATAGTCTAGTCACCTATTTTTATGAAGATGATTATAACAAGATTAAATGTGCTAAACTATAATTTTTGATCGACTAATTAGCGTACTAGTTTGGAAATAATAATTAAAAAAAAAAAAAAAAGACTGTATCTGTTTGAATTAGAAGGTATACCCATATTGCTGTCCTTGTAGTCTTAAATCTCCAGCTACAAAAATATGATTTTTTTTTTATTTTTTATTTTACCTGTATTACAGCAACAAATAGAACACTTAATTTCTGTTGCTTAAAAAGAAATCCTGAATCCTACGTTAGCCGTGAGGAATTCAGAAATTAAATGCATTTTATCGTAGTAAAATAAAAATTTAGTAGAAAAAAAACACACATAAAAGAATTCTCGATTAAAAACTGTTAATCTCAGAAAACCATATAACTGGAAATTGTGCGGTAAAATGGTTTGAATGCATGAAATTGAACATGGAACTTTGTGTGCCAACTCAGTCTCACATCAAGAACAACAAATGTGCAACTAATAATGGCAAAATTATAGTAAACCAAATCGGTTATTTCAGAATATTAATTTTGAAACCTACAAAGGATTAAAATCATACAAGTACCTCAAACAAAAAAAGTTTTGCTTCACCGTGAGCAGTTTTTGATGGTGTTTATGAAATGCTGAGGAAACAAATATTGAAATATATTTATAAAGCCATGGCACTAAACATCTGGCATTGGCATAAATTGCTTAGCTACGTATAAGATAATAAAATGACACAGAAATGGCAATAACTCATCAATAGTTTTAAATTTTATCAACGCCATAAAAATCAGTTTAATGTCATTTTCCAGTTTTACATTCTTGGATGTAAAAGCCAATCCACTCGACCTACAAGCAAACAATTATTCCCCTAAATATGTCATTAGCTACACTTTTTAGTGCACTCTTTGATCAGTAGTCCATCTGTCATTTGCTTAATGAAGTCTCCTTAAAACACATAATACGTGATGAGGCACGGTCCAATTAATAAAAATCTCAAACAATACAAATGTAAAAAAGGAACAATAGGGTGTTTCGTTTTATTGGGTCAAGCCTAATTGGTTCATATCTATAAATACGTATTCACCCTCATTACAAGATACGCAATCTGTTTTCACTTGGGTCATATGCAATGTATCTAAATAATTAATGACACACGTTTATTATAGTGACAATTGTTATTAATCTAAATACTTGAAATACAAAGTGGAATAAAATTGTGGAACGGTAAATCTCATTCCCCTCTACCCTTGTTTGCATTCACTAAAACATAAAGTGATTCTTTTAAATGAAAAGGAAATTCACATTTTATCATTTACAAGTTTTAACTATTCACATTTCGCTTCATTTTTTTATCAGAATTGAAAAGTATATGGATGTATGTTTTTTATTTTTTGTTTGTGTTTCTTTAACACAAATAATTAAAGCCTTTTTTTTTTTCAATTCTCAAGTTTTGTTTACATCCAAAGAGTTGTATAATGGGGATCAAATTATAGTTTATGTCTCAAATAGGGGCATAATTATTCAAATTCTGAGGACTCGTTTTTTTTTTTTAATTCGCAGTTCGGGAGCCGAATTATGTTTTTATTCTCAAATTCAAGCTCATAGTAAGCCTCCAATTGAGACACAAAAGCAAATATTAGGCCCTGGTGGAGAAATAAAAGCAAAATTTGGGCTGATTTAAGAAAGAAAATCATTTTTTAGGACTTCTCCACCAAAGTGTAGCTCTTTAACTTAATTGATTTCCAACCTTTATTAACAAATACTGCCAAATTAATATAAAACAATTAATCAAAAAGCAGAAGTGTTTGCAAGGATACCCTCAATAGCTGGCATCCAGTCTTAAAAAAACATGATGTGAAATTCTTAAGAATACTACAATCACTGCTATAAATGAATTTCCTGACATTGATTTGAAGTTACGATGACAAGGGCAATTTATGGAGATAATAGAAAATAAGATGCTCACAAACGCAAGGAAACTAGGCAAGGAGCTCAATGATGAAAGTGTTTTTTTATTTCTATGATGTTAGGAATATGCAAATAGAGTAATTTGGTTTTCTGTCTCTTCCTTTTTCGATAAACAAATGGCGCTTGACAATAATTGGTGACATTGTAAATCGTAGGCCAGATCCCATAGAAAATCAAAATGGGAAAAAGTGAATTATATATTAAAAAATCTTTATCATATAATTTCATATTACAGTTTACACCTCGTATATTTAAAATTGGGATCTTATTAATGTTGTATTTTGTGTAAAACTATCCAGGCCAAGATCGCAACACTAAATTTAAGAGTCGAAAATATGTTTTTTCAGCTCTCAGGTAAGTTAAAAGGCAAAACATGCTTTAAAAAAATGAAGGCAAGAGAGCAAGGCATAATCAAATTTATTTATTAAATATATATTTTATGCACATGGATCAACGCTCCGTTGTAGTCTAGTTGGTTAGGATACTCGGCTCTCACCCGAGAGACCCGGGTTCAAGTCCCGGCAACGGAAATTCATTTTTTTCCAGTCCTCTTTTTATGCCTTTTTTTTTTTTTTTTTTTTTTTAATTTAATATAACTTCCAGCAGGACTAGGCCAATGACAATTAATGATCTGACTAAAACAACAATACCTAAACTCACCAACCACCTGCAGCAGCCTACCGTCTCGTCTCCGGCCGCCTCCTCACGCCGCCCAAAGGGTTCTAGATTCCGTCAAGAAGAAAAATAGAAAGAGTTTCTTTTGTTGAATTTGGTTTTTTGTTTTATTGCACGTAGACAAATTTCATCAGCGATTTTATAACTATTATTTTTTACGGAAATCTTATTTTGTGATTACATAAATTCTAGTCAATAAAAATCAAAGTAACCTCGCTTTTAAGCAGGTGGCTACAAAATCTAATATTTGATTTCACGAATCTACAATCCATATACATTATTATGAGTTGTGAAGTCAAAATAACCCACATCAACCGATAAAAAAACTTGCTAGTATTTACAATTTTTATCAATGATCTTATCCATCCACTTTTAAGAAAATCTTATTTTGTGATTACAAAGTTTTTATTATGTACACACATTAAAGCAATCCAATTTCTTCTTTGAAATTTATTTCCGTCATAACTCTAGTTAAAGTTGAATTTTATTCAGTGAAGAAAATTTTATCGATTTAACTTTACACAAAACATGTATGAAAAGAACAATTTGCTTAAAAGAACTGTCACAAAGTATTAATGAAAATGCAGGTAATATTGTTGTTTGTAAGTACTGTATATATTTATTTACTAACAAAATTTAAAATTGTTGATAAGATAGAAGACCTAACGTTCGTAAATTTTAAAATTATACTTAATCCGTTCCAAATTATAGCACATTTGAAGGACATTTTATTTTTGTAGTACACATGTGATGTGTTTTGTCAATAATTGATTAGTGTTATTTGAATAAAAATAATAATGTCTATAATGTCAAAGTTTTCAAGTAGTGCATGCTATTTAATTTTATACACTTTTTAGTTGATAACTTTGAATTCTTGAAATGACTATATCTTATGGTCCATAAACATATGTCTACAGCTCGTATTAAGAAAAAAAGTAACATATTGTATTTTCTTATTATTTACATCCTATGCATAATTAATTGTTTAATTAGTTATAGTTCCTATAATAAATTATCGAAGGTGAACTATAAATCCCTTTGAGATTAAAAATGTGCATTGTCTTCTCGTTTTTGTAACAGATTAATGTAAACGGTGAAGTACTGTTATATCGTGATTATCGAATAGCTGTATCCATGAGAATGAAACATTAATTACATTCTAAATATTGTAAAAAAAACTTATTTCCTTCTTTTGTAATAAGTTTGGATGGAATGAAAAGAGGGGAGAAAATAAATTTCAAACTCTTTTCAATTGATGATTACTGATATCAATTCAATTACAAACTCGTAAGTTTTTTTTTCCGTTATTGGTATAACTAATAACTGATTCATATTATTATTAGTGAATCTTATTATTTAGTTCCGCTTCCCATTTTTAATTATTCGGGGTTTGGTTCCTTCTTATATTTTTTATGTTCTCTTTACCCCATTATTTAATTTAAAATTACTCATTCATGGATCCAAATGTTATTGTACTTTGATGTAGAGTAATAAGTATTTAGTATCATTTTGCATAACATGAAAGATTTAATACTTAGATACAAAAATAAAGAATACTTAAAAAATTATTAGATTGTACCTGGTCTAATATTTTTTCGTAAATTTAAAATATATTTATAATTTTATATTTTTCTTTGATCAAATTAGTCCTAGATGAGATGGCTTGCGACATCACTAGTCGAAAAATTATTATTCTTACAGTTAACTCATTACTGTCCAACTTTTACTTAAAAGAAGTTAAATTACAGTTATCTGGCTCGTTCAGCAGCTAATCGACACAACCTTGGTTCGTTTTCTACTCTAGACGTACGAGATACTTAATTTATAAAGATAAATTAATAAGAGATTATGAACACATGTTAAGCAAAAGCCTATTGTTTTATTAAGAACTATTACATTAGTAAGTAATCTCCTTCTGGGAGGAGAAAATCTTTTAACCTCTCATGAAGAAAGCTTGCACTCGTAAATATATAAATTAATTTTTATTTATTACAACTCTTAATAAAAATACTACAACACTATTTATTCTTGAACTTCACACTTAAACTCAAACTCAAACTCACAATAGATTTTATTTACTATGAGAAAATAGAAGGAAATGAACGATATCCTCTACTTTCTCAGATGCTTGATATTTATAAACTTCATTCTGGATTTCAACTTTGAATCTCAAAGCTCGTTGACAAAAGATATGTTATTACATACATTTCTTCTCTATTATTGCATGATAGTGGACCTTGATTTTTGTGTTCACTGACTTATCTCGTTGTTGGTTTCTCATGACTTAGCCATCATGTTTTGTTGGGGGTTTATTTCACATGGTAGGTTAGCGTGGTCCTCGTGTTTTCTTGAATTCAGTTGGTCTTTGTCTTTTCCAACTATCCGCTCTTGTCGGTCCGATTTGGGTCAAAAGCCTTTTCAAACTTGGGTTCCTTTTAGTCCGAGAATGCTTGACAGAACCGGTCAATTCATCGTCCAACATGTGCCATGTTAGAAAATTTTTAGTAGGTTTCTTTGCTTAACGGAAGTTTATTTTCCCATAGGACTCTTCTCTTTCTTTCGAAAAGAGTCTCTGCAAAGCTTGTGGTTGCTCCTGTCATTGAGTTCAGGAGGAATGATCCGTGTGTTGAATTTTGGAAGAATTTGAATGAGTACTTTACTTTGTCCGTTTTTGTTAGACAAGCTCAAAGTCCTCATGCTTGTCATGTAAAAATATCGTCTTCTGATATTGCTCCTATTATAATAGGTGCATCAACCGGTGAGGCAGCCTTAATATTTTTTTATGGCACTCCTATCCGGTCTTCTATACTTGATGAAATGAAAAGTTTCATTGAAATCTTTCTTTGTTGGTTCTAGTGTCTCACTAATAAAATACAATTCCAAAATGTCTCATCTGGCCAAATATGAATTATTGGCCCAAGTCCCATAAACCACTTTCCCAATCCATTTTGGTAATTTAGAGATCTCTGTGAAACTTGGTGCAATAGTAATGATTGAAGCTAAGGCCCCAAAATTATACAATCTTGTACTTCATTTGGATGACTTCCCGATCTCATCCAAACTCTTGGATATTTTCCCAAGATATCAACTATTGTTTTATCGGGGTAGATATCTCTTCTGCTAACTAGTTTCTCTCATTGCCATTGATAAATTTGCATAGGAGAAACTCTAATCTCACCAGTCTTTATCTTAGAAGTTCTAGTATGTGACATAAGATCCAACTCTCCTTCTTTAACCCCAAATGTGGTAAGTTGACTTGAAATCTCCGGTTGTGGCACCGGGGTTTTAACATTCGATCCTCATGGAATGCATTATCTACAACATTTGTGATTATAGTACTTGAATCCTTAACCCCTGAGTTAGAGGCCCGTTCTCTAATCACTTACTTTGAACTTTAGCAGCTGCGTCTTGGAGAAAAGAGCTTAGTAAAATTGAGAACAACTAACACTGAGCTAGCTGGCATGCTCTTATGTGATTGGAAACAGACTCCCGATCATCTTGTTAAAGTCATTCGACGACTTCAGCATTTAGACATAGGGTTCAAATCTCGTTCAAGGATCTTCAGGCTTTCCATGACATGCCTTAGCTTTTTGAGAGTATAGTCAGCAATATGTTCTTCTATCTCGAGTTAAAAAATTTACAAGAATATTTTCATGAGATTTTATAATGACAATATCACAATCATAATATTGACATTCAGCTTGCCATATGAGTAATCCAGATTTTTTTGGTTTAGACTCAAACATGTTTTTTAGAAAGGTTTTAACACTCGAAAATCAATTATTAAGGTGAACTTTTTTGATAGCAGAAATAAACACCATTTTTTCAATGTCTTTCTAACTGGAAATAACTCATTCTCGTTAATATTTCATCTATTTGATTCATTATGTGTAAAAAGTCAGCTTCAATAACGGCATGACAATTCTCCGATAGGTGTGACTTTAGTAAGAACTGCTGCACGCCAATAATCACTGACATCTATGTATAAAACCAATTCATCCTCGTCATTTGGAATTGTCAGTTTAAGAAGGTTTTTTCAAACTTCCTTAAACTGTTTAATCCTTTATTGGTGTTTCTCTACTGATTTGAACTTTTGTGTACCTACTTTGTAAATATTTGTCAATTATTCAAAAGCTCGCTCGCAAGAGTACGAGTTCGCATGTAGGTTGGTAAGTTGAACCGAGTCGATCTCTCGAGGAAAACTAGATTCGGAAGTGTTTCTTGTGTTTGTCATTCACGAATAAGAAATAAAATAAAATTCTAATCTAAACACATAAAAGTAATAAATTGATCTAAATGAAGAACAATTAAAAATTAAGAGTTTTGAAAAGATTTTCGTTTTAATTTAGTTTAATTAGTTCTTATGCTTTCGATTCATGCTTGATAGTTTAATAATTGATCTTCAAACAAACCCCCCATGTATGATGAATTGTATGATCTTGGTGATTTTGGATTGATGATTGTGATGAGATTATTATGATAATATTGATGAGATTGATTGGCTAGATCTAACGGGTCTAGAGCCTAGAATCGTCGTGAACCATCAATTGGGTTTATCCCAATAGATCGTGGAAACGATTCGAAGCGCTAGAACCCTTGTTTTCAAA
>BMAC01000134.1:522735-575941 GCA_014905375.1 Phtheirospermum japonicum
ACCGTTTAAGTTCTACATACCAGGCACGAGGTGCCTGCTTGAGACCATATATGGCACGATTAAGCTTGCATACATAACCTGGGTACTTGACATCAACAAAACCGGGTGGTTGTGCCATGTAAACTTCTTCCTCCAGACGGCCCTGAAGAAAAGCATTATTGACATCGAAGTTGACGAAGTGACCATCCTCGAGATAAGGCAACACTGAGAACAAGACGAACGGTAGTCGGTTTAACAACTGGGCTAAATGTATCAAAGAAGTCAACACCAGGCCTTTGATGAAAACCCTTAGCCACAAGTCGAGCTTTAAAACGGTCCAGAGATCCATCCGGGTTATGTTTTACACGAAATACCCACTTACAACCAACTACATTGAGGGATGAATCAGGCGGCACAAGATCCCAAGTATTATTACGTAAGAGTGCATCAAATTCTCTTAATTGACATGGGCTTCGTCAACTCGCGGTCGGATACGTCTCTATTTATTTTTCGTCACTCGGGTATTACAGCCTACTTTCTTGTCTACGTGGATGATTTGATTCTCACGGGTAGCGACTCAGCCTTTCTCAATCGTGTTATTGACGCACTTGCCACTCGTTTTTCGATCAAAGACTTGGGCGCTCTCTCTTATTTTCTTGGCATTGAAGTCTTGTCTGAATCTCACGGCTGTATTTTATCTCAACGCAAGTATATCATTGATCTCCTAGCAAGACATGGTATGCTTGATGCGAAACCGGTTCCTACACCGCTTTCACCAACCACACGTCTTCGATTGGCCGACGGCTCTGGGTTAGTCGATTCTACACGGTATCGGAAAGTTGTTGGCGCTTTACAGTACCTTCTAATTACTCGTCCAGACATTGCATTTGCAGTCAATAAACTATCACAATTCATGCACTCTCCTACTAGTTTTCATTGGGGAGCAGTGAAACGACTCCTTCGGTACCTGAATGGTACTCGTCATGTTGGGCTTCGTCTTCGTCCTCATCAATCGTTTGATCTTCATTGCTTCTCTGATGCTGACTGGGGAGGGGATAGCGATGATCGCTCTTCTACTGGTGCCTATGTTGTCTTTCTGGGTCCTAATCCGATCTCTTGGAGCTCCAAGAAACAACGCTCGATTGCTCGGTCCTCGACAGAAGCCGAATATCGGGCCATTGCGGCAGCTTCTGCTGAAGTTCAATGGCTCGGTCGCTTCTAAGTGAGTTACATGTGGAGCTACCTTCTACTCCAGTGGTGTACAGTGACAATCTTGGGGCCACTTACGTATGTGCTAATTCAGTGTTTCACTCACGTATGAAACACATAGCTATAGATTTTCACTTTGTTCGTGACTTGGTTCAGTCCTCTCAGTTGCGAGTTTCTCATATCTCTTCTTCTGATCAGCTAGTCGATGCACTAACCAAGCCACTGCCATCTCCTCGTCTTCGTCTACTCATGTCCAAGATTGGTATTTCTGTCGGCGCACCATCTTGAGGGGGCCTATTAGGAGATATTAGGAGATATTATATTATTTGATATTATATTATTTGATTCTTGTATTAATTATTTTATTATCTTTAGGAGATATTATTTTATTTTATATTATATTATTTGATTCATGTAATTATTGTACCTTGTATAAATACCCGTCTTGTAATGATAATGTTTATCAATCCAATTATTCTATTCTCACAAGAAGCTCATATCATATAGTTACTTGAAAACTAGCATACAACGTATGTTGGTAAATTGTATTTAATCAATTTAATAGTACATCGAAAATTCGTGTTAATGAATTATATAGGCTCGATCTTCGTATCGTGTAGATAATCGTAGTATTTTTAATTTTTCAAATCCAATTATTGGTGAGTGAGAAATAATGCTTTGAAGTTGAATGATGCTTACGTGTTTTATTGTTTATCCCACATTGAATATTAATCAATGTGGAAGAGAGTTTAAAAATGATTACATTTTTTTAATGGACATCAAGTGCGCCAACGGGTGTTGTGGACTTTGTGTGAATAAAGCTCACGCGAGCTTTTGGACTTGGGTTCGCCCGTCAACCTTCGGCCGAGCCCAGTCCTGAACCTTGGGCAATTGGTCTGTGGGGGTGTAACTCTGACCGTTACAAAAACGGCAAGCACACACCTAACCGTTCAGGTACGTTTCCAAACGTACAAAAACGTCAGATGCTGCCTGTTTTGAACGTCTTAATGATGCCTTTAAGGACGTCATTAAGCTGGTTGTTGTAACCTCCCGTTGGAACCCCTTTATAAGGGTGAGAGGCTCCTGCTTCATACACATACTGAACACCTGAAAAATCAAAGAACACACACTACACATCATGTTGTTTCTGCATTCTTTCTTTACTTAGTTCAAAGAACACACACTACACATCATATTGTTTCTGCATTCTTTCTTTTATTTACTTAGTTCAAAGAACACACACTACACATCATATTGTTTATGCATTCTTTCTTTACTTAGTTCAGTCCAATTTCTTCAAGTTCGCTGGAGCTCTAATATTTACGGTGATGTAATACCAGAGACGAAGTCGTTTTATCTTTGGGGACGAATTGCCAAAACCTAAGGGCACTACCGGGGCAATTTCATCTTGCGGACAGAGATTTTTCTCGACTCGACTTTTACTTATAGTTTTTGTTTAATTTTTCCATTTTAGTGATATTCCATACAATCCCTGATTGTGCTCATTGTATTTCCAACACGTACAAACAAACTCAAATCATTAGGGGTGCGATTGGATGTCCTTTCATTTATTTTCGTTTCGTTTTACTAGAAAATAGTTAAAATAAAAATTTTAGGGAGATAAATTTTTTGGTAAGATAATAATTGAATATAATTTGTGTTTTTTGAGTAAGTGATTAGATATAAAATTATTTGATAAATAAAATTTTAAATGAGACCCACAAAAAGTTTTTGTGTGGTGGGAATTAATGATGGTGGAAAGATGTGAGAGAGGAAATAAAATAAAATTTTTGCGTGCTAGAAAATTAATGGTAATTGAGAGATAAGAGAGATGAGTAAAATAGATAAGGGAGAAATGAGAAAAAACTTTTTCGATGAAAAAATTGAATTATATTTTTCGAGTTATAAACAATCAATGACACATAATGATTTGGGATCAAGTCTAACAAGTAGTAGAATCTATTTATCAAGTAAAATTGTATCTTATATATAGTGGGCAATTTATTAAATATAAGGTGCACCCTGTAAAAAATTTGTTATATTTGATGATATATGATAGATATTGTGACACAAATTCAGATTTTAGAGTTTACATTTTCCATTTTAGGGTTTAGTTTTACATTTAAGGGATTAATTTTCTATTTTTAAGTTTTTTTTTAATTTAATTTTTCATTTTAGGAACACGTCAAAAACCTATCATTCTAACAGTTATATGTGATGATATATGATATAAATTTAAGGTTTAGAGTTTAATATTCAGTTTTGGAGTTTAGTTTTTTATTTTTAGGGTTTAGTTTTTCGTTTTAGATTTATTTTTTTTCATTTTAGGATTTTTAATTTAAAATTTCAATTATTTGTTATGATATGTTTTAATTATATGTACCAATTATATATGATACATCAGTTATATAATATATGCAGTGATAAATTAAATTACAGGTTGCACTTAAATATACGATATAATGACTCTACAGAGAGAGAGTTAATTAAAAAAAAAAATGATACTGTGTTTCTTTTATTTGTCTCATGGCTAAATTCCGAATTTAGTCATGCAAATATAAATGACTGGTATATTTAGTTTCGTAAATATTTCTTGCAGCATTTCGATCTCGCAAGTGCAATTGTAGTTTCGTAAGTTTTAGTTTTTGTGTAAGTTGGTCCAAAAGGGCAAGAATTAAAATATTGAAAGAACCCATCTGTCGGCAAACGCTATTCTTAATTGATCAATTAATTATCTATTTATTGGAAGCGGAGGGATGGGGTTACATAACTAGAGTTAGATACAATGAATCTAGATGGATAAAGGCCTAGCCAATTTCATAAAGTTTAGGGGACAGATTTTCTCAAAATTTAAAATAATAAATAAAGAAATAAAATAAAATAACCTAAAAAAGAAAAAATAGTACCAGGTGTTCATGGTGCTTACCATATATATAGATCTATATATATCCAAGCGCGAAATAATTCAGCGGTTGATATAATTACGTGGCCTACCTTTTATCCAAACAGATAGACACTATCCATTTAATTACCCTCTCTTTCTTTTTTTTCTTTTTTATTTTCACTAAAGATTTGATTTACTTAATAAATTTAAATATCTTGATCAATTGGAAGACACAAATTTGTGTAATATTTCATTTCGATCATTATGGTTCTTCTTCTTTTTTTTTTTTTTTAATTAATTTCGTCTTAACGTTTTGTCAATTTCTTGTGGGTTTTTATCTTATTTTTACCTTTTTAGTTGTTTAGTTAATTTCGTATATTAGTTTTTTTTTAATTGTTTTATAATATAATTTTAATGAGCTTGGCTAATGGTTAGACTGTTCAGATATACATGATTAATTTTGTTAGACGCAATAACTTACTAAATCACACGCTTAAGACACTTGTCTCAAACCCATCCTACGCTACGCTACAAGGTTACTGCATGAGGTTCAAACCGAATAATTTTAAGTATATTCTACGTAGCTAATATAGAAAAAATCAGGGTCTCAAATTCAATTCATGAAAATTTAGGGACCAATTGCTGTCGCGATCGAGGTAGCCTAAGTTCCTAACCGTCCAACTGTTCCATTCACTATTTGCTGCCTATAAATACAACATTTCATAACATCACTCTGCACAAAGTAAGTTAAATATTAAATAATAATAATAATCAATCATTTAAGATTTTCAATATGGC
The DNA here is from genome assembly GCA_014905375.1 of Phtheirospermum japonicum. Lineage (NCBI taxonomy): Eukaryota > Viridiplantae > Streptophyta > Magnoliopsida > Lamiales > Orobanchaceae > Phtheirospermum > Phtheirospermum japonicum. The sequence continues at coordinate 527,606 of BMAC01000134.1, forward strand.
TGAACTCTTTCACCACCAGAAGGCGGAGGAGGAAAAGACCGTTGAGGTGGTGACCTACTCGGAAACCGCCTATGCTGACGGCGGCCTCGGCAGCGCAAGTTATGATGCTCAAAATGAAAATGATGATCGCGGTAAGTATGGGAAAACAGAGAGTTTTGGTTATAATAGTGATAAGAAAAATGATGATTATGGGGAATATGAAAAAACTGAGAGTTATGATTACAGTGGTGGAAAGAAAAATATTGATTATGACAAAGCAGAGGGTTTTGGTTATGGTAGTGAAAAGAAAAATGATATTTATGAAAAAACTCAGGGCTCTGGTGTTGATGGTGAAAAGAAAAGTGATGATTATGAGAAAATAGAGGGTTTTGGTTACGGTGGTGAAAAGAAAAATGATGATTATGAGAAATACGAAAAAAGAGAGGATTTTAATTATGATGGTGAAAATAAAACGGAGAGTTTTGATTATGGTAGTGAAAAGAAGAATGATGATTATGAGAAAACAAAGGGTTTTGGTTATGGTGATGAGAAAACTGAAAGTCTTGATTACGGTGGTGAAAAGAAGATCGATGATTATGAGAAAAAGGGTTTTGGTTATGGTGATGAAAATAAACTTGATAATTATGAAAAAACTGAGGATTTTGGTTACGGTGGTGAAAAGAAAAATAATGATTATGAGAAAGAGGAGAGTTTTGATTATGGTGATGCAAAGAAAGTTGATGATTATGAGAGAATAAAAGGTTTTAGTTTTGGTGGTAAAAAGAAAGAAACTGAGGACGAGGAATAGAAGGTTGAGGCATCACCACCTCTTTTAAATTAAAATAAATAAATACCTGTTCTCCTTCTACTTATTAATATGCTGCCTAATTGTGTTTGTCATGTGTAATTATTAAGTGTGAATTTACTATTTTTATTAATAATGTTGTGGAGTGGGTTTGCATTTTGATGTAATTTGGTTACCATATGGTGAATGAATAAGTTTGAGTTTTATCCTATGAAAAGATTTGTTGGCCCCTTATTGTATTACATGGATATATTTGTTAGTATATATATTTTTTAATATCGTAAATGTACGAGTTATCAAATGTAACCGCAGTGAGTAAGAAACTATTTTATAAAAACTAAATAATTAATTACCATAATTATAATAGTACTGATTTTATTTAAAAAATATAAAAATAATTTAAAAAAAAAGAAAAAATAACTAAGAAATAAATTGGAGAAGAACAATGATATACCAGATTTCAAGAAATTGAGTTCAATTAACAATTTTCCGTTCACTGATATATTTCACTATCTCATAAAATAATTATATAAAACTCATCTAACCTCTCTGTCGAAAAGTTAGAACTGTATATCAAATTGCACGCAATTGTCATCTCGTCTTTTCAACATATGCAAGTCAATTCTCAATTGAACAAAAGATAAAAGTTTTCACAACCCACACAACCTCTCGTGTATACACAATGATTTGTATCAAGTACCCACAAGCCTAATATCATTTATCAACTCACGTTTCAAGACAATATTTCCAAACGTGTATTGGAATCAAACTAAACACAAAACCATGTTCGAATAACTCATAATCAAACTAAAATAAAGTACAAAAAGAAGAGATGAAATCGCCACGAGTCTCATGAATCCTCTGTATCATCGTCGATTCATTTCATGGATGATGGTGTTCCACTCCTCCTATGCTTCTAGGGCGTCCTTCTCCTCTATGTTATTTCTGCCCCCTAATATATTTTGTCTCTTGAATGGGTGGGTGTTTATAAGACTAATCATAGGGGTTTAGACCTAAAAACATGTTTTAAAAAGTATGTTGCTATGAACCCAACCCCACACTCGACCCAAGGAAGAGTGCCCGCCCGGGTGCCCTATTGTTGCACGTTGTTTCTGCCACATTCGACCTAAGGGTCAAGGGTCTTATGGGGTGTAATGTATGTCTACTTTTTAACCTTAAAACGTCTGAATTGGCCTTAGATGTCTAAATAAGAGTTGCAATTCAATCTATCAGACTTTCATAGCTACTTAAATCACCGCATTTGTATGTCATATGGGAAAGTTATATGGTCGAAATACAAAACTACTACGAAATCCTACCAAAACACACGCTCTACTCTCGACTGATTGCTTGGGTGCCATTGTCTAGGGTAGGGGTATAAACAAACTGTGCCAAGATCGAGTTTAGGTCTGATCGAGCTCAAGCTCAGAAATTGTATAAGGGCTCTACTCGAGCTTGAGATCGGTCGAGCCAATTCTCGGTGCAAAGTATTTAGCTTGAGTTAGACTCACGAGCTTGATTTCGAACTCATAAGTCGAGTCGAGTTCGAGTTTGAGACTATTTTTTATATTTTTTTAACTCATAACTGATATATTATAAAAACACTAGGTGGGTTCCAATGAAAACCTCCTTGATGATAACATAGAACCTAATCTAACACTACACGATAAAATAATCTTGATGGTTGAGAAGATGTCATGTCAGATGGATAATATGGTAAATACTTTTTTAAAATTAATAATATAAGAATATTTTTGCACTTTTGTCAAATTTATAACTAGCACCGAATTGCTCATTAGGTAGCACTGCGGACGAATAATCTAGCACTACATGTCTGTAAAAAAAAGTACCGAAAATTTTGACAATAACTAATGCTACCTAAGCAAATTTAATATTTGAATAAAAAAACCCAAATTTTAAAAATATCATAACTTTTTTATTTGTTATTCATTTTAAATAAGAAAAACATATTAAATTGTTCGTCTTTAAAATATCTACGATTAAAGATCCATGTTTCATATTTTAAAATGTAAAAAAAAATATTGGTAAAAAATTTAATTAATTCCTTGTCCGCTAGTAGTGCTGTTTATGCATATAAACTGTGCTACTTTTACATTGCTTTTTCGGCCCGAACCTCGTATATAAATAATATTATATTAAAAATGTATTAAGCAATACCTTGTAAAACACAACAAGTGTTGATTTTGTGTATAGACAGTTCTAATTTCACGATCTGAAAAGTTAATTAGTCTTATAAGTCCAATACATAAGTTATTTTTACAATTAGCAATGCTAGTTTTATATTACAAATTAGTGCTATTTTCTTATAGGGTCAGTGTTATTTTTCTATAATAATAGTGCTATTTTTTATATTTAGTATTAAGGTAAGTTATAATTTTTAGGTAGGAAAAGATCAAGAGAAGCCAAATTTTTTGAACACGAGACAGTCAAATTGTCAAAATTTTAAAAAAAAAATATTAGTTTATCAATAACTCAAAATCGAAACATAATTCATATGTCTGCAAAAAAAAAAAAAGTTCGGGAAGATCAATAATAATTTTGTTGATAACAACTATGTATCAATTTTAAAAAAGAAAAAAATAATCAGCGATCTAACTAAAAACTCCACCGACATAATATGCCAACAAATTGAAAAGCCTGTACAATAAAAATCTCATCAAAATAGCCAGAGCTGAGTCGAAATAACTAACAATAGCACTACAGACACCATGAAAAAAAGAAAAGAAAAAAAAAAGCACCAAAAATTATGAATTTAGTACAAATCTGAATTTGTAAACAAAATTCACAAAAATAAAACTCATTAGTTGTTGACCGAAAAGTTAAAATCCTTATCACCTAAAATCCGAAAAGTTGAAAATTTAACTATTGGTGGGGCGACCGCGAATAATGGTGAATTTGACATTACCAAACTTTCAACTGATTCTGGTCTAAGGATACCTATTTTAATTTACAATGTTAACTTAGAAATTATGTTATCGTCGTTGTTATCATTTTTTTCCTGTTATATTCATAAGAAGAATGATGTTTAACGCCAATAAATTGTGCCCTCCTTGCAAAAGATCCTGGCTCTGCCCCTCTTATATATATCTTAATAATTAGTATCATAAACTCACAATATTATTATGTAGATAACTCATAGAACCCATCGTGATCTCAAAATCTTAGTCTTAGTTGTACAGTATCAATTAAACTGAAAGGTTATAACATCCCAAATGATAGATTCTGAAAATTTTCTCATTGCTAATAAGCTTTTCAATGTACAATTTGTAACTTTTGTTTTAGTTGATTTTAGAATGAAATTTCCATACATGATTGTTATAATAAGCATGTTTTTGTTATTTATTATGTTGTTGTTATGCACATGGTTGCGTAACTTACTTAAAACATCTCCAATATATACTATGAATTGGGGAAAAAAAAATAGAAGATGTGGGGTGCTCTTTCTACATGTAGAGGCTCTGTGAGACAGTATGACTCAGCAGTTCCTTTTTTTTCTCCAAAATTTTTGTCGTACCTTCATATTTGTAATTCTATTCATGAGTAGGTTAATTATATTATTATTTAATCTAAATAAGATAAATGCCATGTAATTAGCATTAATAAAATTATAGAAAGTCCCATTGGAGAGTTACTCTTGGATTGTATCGTCTATTCAATTCATGACCATCTATTTATTTGCCACATCATCCCCAATTCATAATATGCATTCAAGATGCTCTTAGTATGTATATGTAATTCATTAAACTAATTTACCGATACAGGATAAAGCCACGCGGTTAATAGCTCATGATACATATTTTTGATCGGTCTGGTTTTCAAAGCCTAAAAATGTAATAGTCCTTGGTTTCAAGTAGCATCTCCAATTCAAAAAGAAAAAGTAGCATCTCCAATTCCGAGTAAATTGAAAAAAAGAAAAAGAAAACAATAGAAATGAATATAAAAAATAAAAGGAGGTGGTAGTCAGAGCTCCGTTGTAGTCTAGTTGGTTAGGATACTCGGCTCTCACCCGAGAGACCCGGGTTCAAGTCCCGGCAACGGAATTAATTTTTTTGCTTTCACGTCTTTGCATTCAAGTACTGGTAATGGAATTAATTTTTTGCTATAATATCGGGAACTGATGGCGTGAAATAGATCACAAAAGGGGTTTTTGTTTTATTATGTTGAATTTGGGTTTTTGTTTTATTGTAGACAAGTTTTATAACTGGATATTTTACGGAAAATCTTACTTCGTGATTACATAAGTTTTATTCCGTTGATACCAAAAATTAAATTAATTTTAGATTTTCTCTGCAAATCAATTATTTGAATGGTAGATCTAAATTTTATTACATGAACATACAATCCATGCATTATTACGAATTTTGAAATCAAAATAACCCAGTTAAACTCATATCCCTATTCAAACTTTTAGATTACTTTTGATGATACTAGCTTTTTTTGCGTCCGTGCAATACAAGGGCAAAAAGTTAAAATATAAAAATACAAATTATATTAATATTACTTTTATAATTATTTACTATGTGGAAATATAAATAAACAGAGACAGGGATGAAGAGAAATAACTAAAGAATATACACTACATAAATTATAGATCGAATTTACATTATATATGTGAACGTTACTGAATACTTTTTTATACATTACATTATTGGTTATGTTCGATACTGAATCGTCATCACCACAAACTAATATCTTCGAACCCTTTCGATGGATGATACGCAACACAGCAACATATAACTGACCATGATTGAACATGAGATTTTTAAGATAAAGACCGACGTTCGAAAGTGATTGACCCTAATCTTATTATCGTCATCGCATACGAAATCATAAGCGAAAATTGTTATCGTTAAAACTTGAAAGGTATCCTAACGTTAGAAGACGTTAGACTCATCCGTGGAAGCAACACATTTTCGTCTGCTTTTGCACCAGTTCGAAGTTTGAATTCAAGAACGTGCATGGAAAGTCTTGTAATAAGCAAATTCGTCCTATTACATAATCCCATGGAGTGGTTTATGTTTCTCAATAACATAACAAGAGTCCGCACCTTCAGATGCAATTCGTGATTGGGCACCCCATTTTATACCATCAAGAATTCAGGCATGTGCAAATCACTTAAGTAGTCATTCCCACCGTCAAATTTAAAAAAAGAAAAATTAAAAAAATCTCATAATCTAAATTTACAATTACACAATATTCATTCATAAAAAGAATTAATAAAGTAAATTAAATTAATCTACGTGAATGGAAATTATGATAAAATTCTCAAATCTATACATTACCAGATGCATGGTTTCAATTTGTCTCCACATCGAACCCTAATCCCAGATGGCAACTCATGTGACGAATGATCATACTTTGTGTTCCTAGGAGACTGAATCGAACTTTTTAAAGACTTACTCCCTCTGTTTCAAAATATAAGTCGTTTTAGAGGAAAATTCTTGTTTCACAATATAAGTCGTTTTACCTTTTTCACACAAATTTAGGAGAAGAGAGAGAAGAAAAAAGGTAAAAAGTGAATTGGAAATTGAGATATTGGAGGAGAGAGAGAAAGAAAAAGGTAAAGATTGAATTAAGAATTGAGATATTTGAGGAGAGAGAGTAAGATAAAAAGAAGATGGGTAGTTTACGATAACAAAAAATTAATTATTTACTCATTTATCTAGGTTTCTTAATAAGTGTGCTTTTTTCTAAAACGACTTATATTGTGAAACAGAGGGAGTACTTTTTAATAAAATAAAAAGCTCCTCCATAAGAGAACGAAGCAGTTGTAAGTGGCAAGTTGACTCAAGTCAAATCTGTAGGAAAACTAATCGGAGGTAATTCTCGTGTTTGATTTCACGAACGAGGAAATATAAAAAACGTTAATCTAAACACTCGGTCAGTTTTTGGTTTGAAAGTTGTAATAACTAAGACGATTATTTAAACGACGAGCAATGAAATCAAAAACTTTGAAAAGATTAAGAAAACAAGGGTCTAGGACTCTAGAATAGTCTCCACGACCAATTGACATTTCATCAAACACTTAATCTACGAGCTAGGGCTGTCAATCCCAACTTGTAGATTAAACACCCAACAATCTCAATTGATGGTTCTAAACAATTCTAGACACTAGACCAGTGAATTTTAACCAGCAATCATCAAACAATCCAACAATACAAACTCAACGCGAATACAACTACGAATCAAGAATATAACAAATCCAACAAGAAAATTCATAATCAAAGCTATTAAGAAATTCGAATAATAAAAGCGAGGAAATTGAAAACTTACTAATTAACGAAGGAGAATATCTAATTCGAACTAGAAATTAAATAATTTAAAACTAATCTACGTCCAACAATTTACGATCTAAAATCTACTAAAAACTGTAAAACTAGAGTTTGAATCGGGAAAGGGAAGATAAATGAAGAAATCAACGAACACTCTTGGGTTGTCAACCCTACGATGTTCAAAAAGTGGATCTCATCCCAGTCTACGCGGTCTTGGAACCCTAGAAGTACCAAAAACCGTTCTTCTTGTTTAAGTCTGGAAGGATATATATAGGTTCCCAAAAATTAGAATGAGAATTTCCTTATAAATCATGTTTCTGGGCCCGTTAACGGTAGCTTAACAATGTACAATTTGAAGGTCTATGGATATAAGAATAATTTTCAGATTCACGATATTGTTAATCAATGTTACCAACATCAGTTAACAACATCGACCAGAGTAAAAAAAATATATGCAGCGGAATTAAAATACGAGAACACGATTGAACAAATTCAGTTCACAAGTAAAAGTACTTGTGAACTTGGGTGTACAAACCCGAAAACTATATTACTTTCTTTTTAAGTTCAATACAAAAATATAAAGTAATATATGAAAACTAAATATCAATAAACTTGATACTAAATACTTATTTCCGGAATGGCAAGATCTTCTCCGTCGGTCATGCAACTTCGAAGAGCTTGTTAATCACGATCAATAGCTCCAAGTAGTTCTTCGTGTTCTTCCTTGCTTTGCCGTGCGTCTTGCGTCGTCCTTCTCTCCTCAAAATCCCATGCTTAAAAACCTACACGCAAGCTTTAGGATTCTTTGTCTTAAATAGATAATCCCAAAATCCTAAATTTGGTAAATACCTAAAAACAAATTTAGGAATAATTAAAGTCTTGTACATAAACTAGGAAACATAATATTGTCCTAAATCTAGTTTCCTAACTTATTTTGAACCCAAGAAAGACAAACAACTAAATAAGGAATTATTCCCAAGAATAAATTTTTCAACAATCTCCCCCTTTTGCCTTTCTGGACAAAATACCCAAGACGCGTGAAAATGATCAAAAGACTAAAAACTCCCCCTGAATTAGAAACTCCCCCTAAATTAGAGACTCCCCATAAATGAAGTAACCATTGTTTAAAACAAACAAAAATGAATCACATTCACAGCAACGTCTTCTACATTCGTCTCCCCCTTTTTGTTCTGAAAGCAAAAGGACCTCAACCTGCAAAAGGACCTCAACAAACGAGTTCCGAAGCGCCTGCAACTGGTCAACCTGGTTATCAAGCAAAGTAAACTAGGCTCGGACAAACGGAGCAGAAAAATGAACCATGTTGGTACTAATGTTGGGAATACCAGAACCAACATCAAACATGACACCAGCTCGAAGAGGCGCCATGGTGCCTAAAGAAGGTAATCAGGTTCTGCTTCACGAAAACACCAATGGGAGATTCGACGCTCAGCAATCAAACCTCGATTTTGAAATCCCAATAACAGCTCTTCAGCTTCACTCGCCAAGAACCTCGTGGAGATTGGTTCCATGTCTTCAATCTCGACGGCTTGAGACGGAGCCTCATCAGAGCTAGCAGAGCAGTCGGAGGCAGTTGTTGACATCGGTGCACTGGCAGATGAAATATTTTCAGAATTGAAGCTTGGAGAAGAGGCAGAATTGTCTGCAGGGGATGTTGGTTTCAGTGTCACAACACCATAACCAACATGGGCTGACACGGCAGCTTTGAACTTCTTCTTTTCTCTCTTTGGGTGAATTCGATATCCTGCAAGAGATTGAAAACAACTACAAACAAAAAATCGAGTGTCGTAGGGGATGAACCTTAATTTTGGAGAAAGAAAAAATAAAAACCTTAACTTTGTCAATATGGAAAATTCGTAAGCAATGGATAAGAAGGGGATGAACAAAGTAAAGTTAAAAATTAACTCCCCCACTCTTTCTCAAAATATGACACACGATCTCTATGCTTAAATAACCCACTATCTCTTATTTGGAGTATGAGAATCACAAATCCCAACTACAAATTAAAACCGAGATAGAGCTAGATTTTATAAACCATCACCATAGTTGAACAAAGCCTTTGCAAAGCAATTTTTCACTCACCTAATCAATATCTTTATTACCTGTCCAACCGTCCGATTACAACTCCACTGAAACACGCGGTTAGCAAGATTCAAAACAAGATTAAGAGAATTCAAGATAGACACGAGCACAAACAATAGAACACACAGCAAGATGGCATCTTCACAAAGTATGAATGTCCTACGGGATGCCTAAAAATCATGAGTTAAAAGGTTAAAACAGAACACTTTATGATTTCAGTGACTTGATCCAATATTGCTTTTTATTGATAACAACATTATAAACCAACATTGCCTCAGGTGAAGTCAATGGAAATTTACCCCTTAACCCAAGTTAATGACTACGTCAAGATCTCTCAAGAAACTAATATTTAAAGATTGGATCATTTTGTATCCAGATTTTYTTCATCCTTGAAGGGATTTGAATCTTTTAATCTTCAGCAATTGCTGTTAAAAACCTCTTGTTTTTGKACCTGGGAGAAAACCTGTTTCTGCGGATAAATCCCACAATCACCTAATTGAAGAGGTTGGTTYTTTTTGCCATTACTTTTWTTGCAACACAGGACCTTATTGCACTTTCAATCAAACTCAATGCATTATGATTATGTATGAAAAGAAAGATAAAAAATGCATGCAAAAGTATACAGATATTGTGACTAATGTTGATAAGAGGTGTCACAACATCACAAACCAACATTGGTTAGACAATGCACATACCGAGATCTCTTCTCAAACGAGAGAAGGTCTCGTAATCTAATGCCTTCGTGAAGATGTCAGCAAGATGATTGACTGTTCCTATATGCTCAAGGCTAACTATCTTCCTCTCAACCAAATCTCGAATAAAGTGGTACCTTATGTCAATGTGTTTGATTCGAGAAAGTTGGACCAGATTTTTCGAGATATCAATGACACTGGAATTATCAAAGAGCGCAGTCAATGTTCTTCTATGTAGACCGTAGTCCTCTATCATCTGGTTCATCCACAATAACTGTGTACAAGAACTTCCGGCTATAATATACTCGACTTTAAGAACATCCTCTACTTGCTTAGGCTCTGTTTTGGAAAAACACAAAAATTCTCGAGTTTTAGAACAATTAGTAAACAAGCAAACAAACCTTACCATCTCTTTGAAATTTATTTGTCGCTTTCTTGTAGTTCTTTCATCGAGATCTCCAATGATTTGGCTCATAGGATGATTCTTCTGAATTCTTGAAGGAATAYTTCTCTGAWTCAAKTCAATGGGTTCAGCTRGATTCTCCACACTTGGATTAGAATCTAGTTTTGCGGTGGCTGGAGTTGATGTTGGTTCTGATGTTGTTATCCCCGTATCAACATTGTTACCAACATCACTCAAATCTCTGGGTTCAGCACCTGCATCTCTGTTTTCAATACCTGCACTTTCATCTACAGGAAGTGTGACACTATTTTGAGGATTTTGATCATAAACCAGATCATCCTCCTCAGCAGGTTTAAAACCACTCATCAAATCATCAAACTTGATGTTAACTGACTCAATCATGCAACACGTTGTAAGATTAAACACTCTATATGTAAGACTATTTCGAGAGTATCCCATGAAAACACATTTATCACTCTTTGAAGCAAGATGGTTTCTATCATTTAGCACATAACAAATGCACCCAAAAATATGAAAATCACTCAAATTTGGCTTTTTATCCATCAATAATTCATAGGGAGTAACACAAGATCCTGGTCTAAAATACACCCTATTAATTATATGGCATGCAGTGTTCATTGCTTCTGCCAAAAAACATTTAGTAACCCCATTTGAAATAAGCATAGTCTTAGACATTTCTATAAGAGATCTATTTTTGCGTTCAATTAATTGTTGGGAGATGATGGGTGAAGAAAATTCATGAGTTATACCAACTTTGGAACAATATTTTGAAAAGGATGCATTCTCAAATTCTTTTCCATGATCAAACCTAATCCTACCAATGCTCACACCAAATTGCACACACAACCTTTTTGCAAGTTTTTTAAATATTTTGAAAGTCTCAGATTTTTCTCTTAAAGACTCTACCCAAGTAAAGTGGGAAAAATCATCTACAAGCACAAGAACATACCTTTTACCACCAAGGCTCTCAACTTCAAGTGGTCCCAAAAGGTCCATATGAAGGAGTTCGAAACAATATGAGGTAGTGAGACTTTGTACTATTGGATGTGGCACCCTGACTTGCTTACCTTTCTGGCATGCCTCGCAAACTGGAATGTTTTTAGTGTTGAGTTTAGGTAGTCCGATCACAACATCCTTTTTGACCAAACTTTCCATCATCTTGAAACTGACATGCCCAAGTTTTTGATGCCACACCTCGGCATCACTCAATTGAGACATCTTGTAGAACACATCACCATTGATTTGATAGCAATTATCTGAAGTCCTCTGACCAATGAGAATACATGCATTGCCTTCGTCATAAACTTCGCATCTTTCACGAGTGAATTTGACATTGAAACCACCATCGCACAGTTGGATAATACTTATCAAGTTCGTCGTTAAACCTTTAACCAGCAACACGTTCTCAAGCTTTGCAATACCAGGTACATGAAGGGTTCCTTGGCCAATGATTTGGCCATTTGCACCTCCACCATACTTAATCTTTCCTCCTTGAAACTTGACAATATTCGAGAAGAGATCTTCCGAGCCGGTCATGTGTTTAGAGCATCCACTGTCGAAGTACCAGGCTCCAGGGACGTGAGATTTCAGGGAGGTACAGATCATGTTGCACTTGATATCATTTTTCTTGAACCACACTTGTTTGAACTTGATGTTGGTATTGACGTTGGTAGCGCGGTTACCAACATGGGATTCAGCAGTCAGCTTCGACCTTTTAAAATGATGTTGCTTGCCAACAAGCTTCCAGCAGTATGGTCGTATGTGCCCAGGTTCACCACAGTGATGGCACATATATTGTCTTCTTCTCCTTTTGCGGCGTTTGGTCGACTTCACCTTTTGACTTGAAATTGGCTTTTGAACATGCTTGTATCCAGTCCCGTGTTTTGAGCAATTCGGGATACTCGATTCCAGAATCTCATCCACCTTGATCTTGCCTTTGTTGAGGTTTGTGAGAGTTTCTTGGGCCTCCTTCAACTCGGTTTTCACCTTTTCTAACTCAGCATCCTTCTTGGTGAGCGACGTTTCCAAGCGAACAATTATGTCAAGATGATCATCCTTTTCTTTGGTTAGCTTTTCTACTTCTTTTGCGAGATGTTTGGCCTTGAGTACCTGTTTACTCCAACTGACAAACAATTTCTGGTGGTCAATACTTAGTTGCTCGTATTCCTCTTGATAATCAGTTGTTTCTGCATTCAGGCACACGATTTTGTCTTCAAGCAAACCAACATGGACGTCGTCGTCCCACATAACATTGGTAAATAAGGATGGATCAGGTTCAGTTGACTCGTAATCATTGACATCCTCTGTAGCAACCATGCTCTTCTTCCTCGGAGTATCCATAGTACCTAGACAAATAAGGACCAGTACTTAAAAGGTTAAGTAACCCGCTCTTGATGCCAATTGTACAATTTGAAGGTCTATGGATATAAGAATAATTCTCAGATTCACGATGTTGTTAATCAATGTTACCAACATCAGTTAACAACATCGACCAGAGTAAAAAAAATATATGCAGCGGAATTAAAATACGAGAACACGATTGAACAAATTCAGTTCACAAGTAAAAGTACTTGTGAACTTGGGTGTACAAACCCGAAAACTATATTACTTTCTTTTTAAGTTCAATACAAAAATATAAAGTAATATATGAAAACTAAATATCAATAAACTTGATACTAAATACTTATTGCCGGAATGGCAAGATCTTCTCCGTCGGTCACGCAACTTCGAAGAGATTGTTAATCACGATCAATGGCTCCAAGTAGTTCTTCGTGTTCTTCCTTGCTTTGCCGTGCGTCTTGCGTCGTCCTTCTCTCCTCAAAATCTCATGCTTAAAAACCTACATGCAAGCTTTAGGATTCTTTGTCTTAAATAGATAGTCCTAGAATCCTAAACTTGGTAAATACCTAAAAACAAATCCTAAACACAATCTAAGAATAATTAAAGTCTTGTACATAAACTAGAAAACATAATATTGTCCTAAATCTAGTTTTCTAACTTATTTGAGCCCAAGAAAGGCAAACAACTAAATAAGGAATTATTCCCAAGAATAAATTCTTCAACAAACAATAAGGTTACCGTTAACCCGTCTTTGGAAGACTTTGTCAGCACTTAACGGTAGCACTAATAGTAAGGGCTACCGTTAAGCCTACCGCTAACTCCTTCAGACAACAATCTAACGTCCCTTAGCGGTAGAGATAGCGGTGGTGAAACCGCTAGGGGTTAACAGTAGCTTAGCGGTAGGAGCTACCGTTAACCCTACCATTAAGTAGGTAAATATGCTACATTTTTGTCGAATTGCTCATTTTCATCTCTCGATTCTCATAACGGTTTGCAAGTTTCATATTTTCAGTACTGAGCTTCCTCGGCTACTTAGTTGTATAGGGAAAAAGAAAAGAATAATCACCCAATTGCAACAATTACAATCAAAACACGGTAAAATAAGCCGTAGATACATAAATATGAAAATATTCTCAATCTTTCCAACCTATATCGAAATTAATAATAAATCTAACTAAAATACTACCTAAACATATATAAAAATCAAGACAAACGCATACTAATCAGTCAAATCAAGACAAACGCATACTAATCAGAGACAGAGGCGGGAGAGAATTTCGACTCAGGTCGGACATTTTAGGAGAATGGTATCTCGGGCTTCGGGCCATCATCGGATGCAGAATACTCACCGGATGACTCTGAAAATGATTCAAAGGGTACGTAGGCAGCGACGGAGAAGTAAACGACAAAACCGAAGGTAAAAGCAACTTATTCGACATTTTCTGATTGACATGTACCCTTTGGTTTAAATTCCTACCATGGATATACGTTTCTCACAATACTTACAATTTTCTTGAATATAGAATAATGGACAGAACATCTCGTTTTTCTCACAATACTTACAATTTTGCAACAATTTTTTCCAAAAAGGAGAAAAAAAGAAAAATAATGGAAGAAATTAAGAAAAAGAAAAGATCTAAAAAATAGATTATTACCTAATTCAAGATATTTAAGAAGATTACTAGAAAGTCTAGTCAAAATCATTCACTAATAGCTCCTAATTAAATCAACTATTAATTTGTACCCGTGCGATGCACGAATCTCATGGTGCATAAATATATAAATTGAATATTAGTGTTATTATTGATTATAGTCATTTAAATTACTAAGTATGTATTATTTGACATTTTTTGGTATATAATATATTTGTTATTATATTCGTAGAGTTGTCGTTCCCACCAACTTTCGATTGGTGACTCATAAAATAGTATGTCTATTTGTAGTTTTGCATACAAGATTATTATAAATCATAAATTTGATGTCTTAATTGTATTGGCTATTAGTAATCTCCATTGTATTGTTTATGCTATTATAAATTAAAAATATAATGAATATGAAGTAAAATTTATAATAATAATAATAATAATAATGGATTACCAAGCATTTTTGCCCTCAGTAATATCGAGAGATTTTTACCGATGGATTAAACCTTCATTAACGACACTCTCGGTAAAACCTTCAGTAAATTGGCGTCAACATTTACCGTCACTGTTATCGAAGGTAATGTCGAAGGATTTTCGAGGGAAAATATACCGAGCGAAAAAACCCCTCGATAATACGGAGGGGAATATAAAACTCTCGAAAGTACATAGGGGAATCAAATGCCCTCGATATTACGCCCTCAGTAATACCGAGGGTATTTGACCCCTCAACAAATTATGAAAAATAAAAAAGAAAGAATAAATATTATTGAGGGTAAAAAAATGCACTCGGCATTACCGAGGAGAATTCTGTCCCCTCGGTATTTTTGAAAATTAAAAAATATATATATATTTTTTTATAAAATCAAAATAAACACTATAATTTCATACTATACATTCAAAATGTAATTCACATGATTTTAATATATAATTATCATCGAGCTTATATTTATTGGCATGTATCGTGTAATATTAATAGTATGATACGATCGATCTTTTGTTATACTATACAGATCGATCGAGTTATTCAATTACATACGTAATTAATGAAGTCTCATTTTTTTTAAGATATCACGTGATTGGTTTCCTTATTTTAGAATCATAAAAATTACCAATTGATTGATAATTATAATTATTATTTTTTAATTTCAAAATACCAAGAGGAGATGATTCCCTCGGTGAAGTACTGAAGAAAAATAATTCCCCTCAGTGATATTGAGGGAACTCAATGCCCTTGTTATTTTATCGAGGGGAGTTCCATCCCCTCGTATTTTGAAAAATAAAAGATAATAAAAAAATATAATAACATTAAAATAAACCTTATAATGTCATTTTACATATTTCAAATAAAATTCATTTTTTTTAATATATAATTACCATCAAACATGTTTTTATTCACATGTATCGTGTAATATTAATAGTATGTATGATAAGATCGATATTTTGTTATACTATATAGATTAATAGAATTATTTAATTGCATACGTAATTAATGAAGTCTCGTTATTTTTTAAAGATACCACGTAGTTGATTTCCTTATTAGAATCACTAAAAATACTAATTGATCGGTAATTACATATTTTTTTATTCTTTTTTATTTATCAAAATATTATTATTAAGAATACATTAAATATAAAAATAATTTTCAATTAGTTCTTCTTAATCATTCACCCTCTCATACATCATACTTGAATGGTTTAATCATTTTAAATTATAAATAGAAGTCATTTTCTAGCATTAGCCTGTGTTTCTAATAATTAAAACTTAATGTACTAAGTATATGTGGAACGTGAAATATTAAAATTCAAACACTAAGGAGAAAAAAAAATCAATTATGCTAAAATAATAAATAACATCAATATTCAACAAATATTAAAATGAATTGCTGTTAAACGCATTCAAGCTATTCTCATATTAAAGTAGCAGGGAGAAGATAAAAAAACACCCAAAACACATTTAATGTCAAAACTAATAAAAATAATTTAAAACCCATAATAATTATTTCCAAGGATAATCACTTAACATTACTTCTACGTAATGTTAAAGTTATTTTATAATTTAACTTAAAGATTATATTTTATTAAATATTATTTAAATCCCATAACAATTATTCTTAAAAATAACCACATAAAATTACATTTCCATACCGGTAAGTTATTTTATGATTTTAACTGAAAATTTTTCTTTTCGAGATTGTTGAGGTAAGTTCATATAAGTGATCCGCTAACATTACTAATTGTAAGGAGACAATATCCACATCGTCAAGTCCGTATCAAATGAAAAATCAATTAATTATGTAGAAATATAAACAACATGATCAATTTTATAAAAAATAAAATCATACCTATTTATTATTTTTCATCATATATTGTAATTATCAATTAAATAAATATTAATTAAAAGACTTATTTATTTGCTCATTAGATAATATCTCTATTAATAGAATGACACGCCTATAAAAAAAGCGTGTATACAAAGTACTAAATTTCCCATTGCGGTAATGACTTGAATTTTAATGGTTATTTGCGGCAATACATAACTTTTGGTCACTTTTATTATTATTTTTTTTTTAAATAGTTGAACATTAGAAACAAATTGATTACGATAATATTTTTTTACTGTATCTTTTGGGTGCGGAGTTTTAAATTATAGTTGACCAGTGATTATGTAGGAAATCTTTTAATTTAGTTCAATTATAATTAATAGAGATTAATATATCTTTAGTGGAATATTTATCTATTTTAAGTTGCTCAAATTTTACCATTTAGATAACAAATATGATTAATCTAATTGGACTGACCACATTCAAAATAATTAATTATTTATGAAGGTTATTTTATATTATTTAATTTTGAATAAATAATATTTGATGGAGGGTATAATTCGTAGTTTACCATTTTGATGTTTAGGATAATATATTGTATATAAGGATAATTTAAATTAATACTTTTTATTTAAAATATGATTAAACACACATACACTTAACCAAATAATTATTATGAAGGCTAAATCATATATTAGGTCACTTAATCGAAAGTAAATAATTATTTATGAAATATCTTAATAATAATTATTTATTTTAGTTATATTAAAACTTTGGGATATTACAACATTTTAAATTAAATATTATATAAAGTTTTTCGTACGGATCTTCTATTTTGAAATTATCTAATTATCTTGTCGTATGTAATATATGATTTAAAATCTAATTTTAGGACCTAATCTAAATCAATTAGAAACTAATATGAATCAATTTGGATATGTCAAAACTGGTCATGTGTTTAACGTTAAGTACATTATTCATGCATAAATATAAATTAGAACATAGTTCTAAATCTATTTCTTAGCAATGTAGAGAAAATGTTTGCCAGTAGTATATAAATATCATTGGAAGAAATTTTGCTATTTATATAAAATGGTAATCATGCATTCAATAATGATAATAATATTGAAAATATTTTTTTTTTATACTGCTCGCTTAGTATATAGTTATAAATATTTGTAAGATTTATTAATTGTAATTTCATTTTGTCATAATTTGATTTAAAATTTTACTTATATGCAAGTCATAAATAAATTAATAAGATAAATAATAATAATAGATATTAACTTTAGTTTACAGTATCAACTCTATAATTAATTAGATATGTATACATTTGGTAATGATTGTCTTAATGGCATGTTTTAGTTGAATAATTATATATGTGAATTCATATACTATATATAAGGCATATCTAAGATTTAAATATGATCCAAATATATATATATATATATATATATATATATATATATATATATATAAAAGACCTAATAAGTATGTTATTAATAACTTAAATATAGACATAAATACATAACTTTTATATATTTTTTTAATTAATTAAAACTCTCTACTATTTTTAGTATGTCTTTTTGGAGGGAAAATTTTGAGAAATATTTTTAGAAATGCTAGCCTTTATATATATATATATATAGATTGTACATCACACACACACACAAAAAAAAATAATTATGCCAATCAATTTCTCCAATTACAAAAGGACAGTAAGTAATTGAGATAAAATGTTCTACAAACAATGAAGGGAAATGCTTATGAAAATTATATAATTTCAAGGAATTTGAGAGAACCGTCGTTCTACTGTAAGGAATATATAATTTATTCTAGGTTAATTTTGGCAATTAGTTTTTACAAAAACATTGGCTTATTTAGTAGGGAAGTAGATCTCAAGAAACTGTTATAAGTAATTTTTGTAACTAAGTAGTAATTAACTCCCCTTTTTATTGTAGTACCGTTGAATAAATGATAGGTCATTTTAGTAAAATCTCAAAAAACTGCTATAGATAGTTTTTGTAACTAAGCAGTAATTAACTCTCCTTTTTATTGTACTACTGTTGAACAATAACTGTAACCTACAAGTTGTTTAGCAAACAACTTGCTGCTGGATCTAAAAAATAGATCCAACAAATCTGAAACACAAATAATGGCTTAGAATTGCAGCCACCAAACCTACAAATGCACCAATATGTTGTTGCTAATTTTATTGCTAGTTAAATCATTTAATTCATGTAATTAAACATACACTGCCTAAGGATATAAATAAATAGGCTTGTGATTGCATAATTTAAAACATGATCTATCTATCTCAAGAACAAAGAGAGCAAATAGCTACCAAAGCAGCTGAGGGCAATCACGAAGTGAGAGAAATTTATAGAGTACGATTAGAAGCAATTGAGAAGGAGATTGGTGAAAATAAAAATACAAGATAATAAATGCATATTATATCTATTTAAACCATACTGAGAGGCTACAAGACGATAGAGCTCACATGTTCCTACCTTTTCAATTTAGTCTCCTTAACTTAAAGTTCCTTTTTCTATTGATCCCTAACTGCCTAAGTTTTTGAGCATTTTCAAAATCATAAAATCACTATAAACACATATATGTATTCGGATGTAAAAATTATTAAAAAGTAAAATCGAAAAATATTTTAAATCCACATAAATTAGCGGAAAACTGAAGCGTTATTATTTAAAGTAGAAAGCCCAAATTTTCATCGGAGGAACGTTGAAATTTTGGACGAAATTAAGGTTATTTGAATTGGACAGGACAGACGACTCCGTCACATGATAAATGAACCATGTAGCCGTCACACAGGAGACTTACTCTTCTTTCATTTGGAAACGATTGTAATAATTTATCTGCTGTACCAGGTTATCCATCTTTTTAGCAGCTCACGGTTATTGTTAGGCCGCATTCACTTTGAGAGATGAGACGGGATATAGGAGGATATCCCGCATCGTCCCATGTTCACTTTGGTGGACTTGAGCCCGCGATTTGAATCCCGGCCCGGTGATTATCCCCCAACGGGATGACTAAGCTGTCCCACCTCCATAGGTCGGATTTATTTATCCCAAATTGGGTGATCGCTTGCTTTTACCATATTACCCCCGATCAGCAATAGTTCATTTCTTCTCCCAATTTCAAAATCGATCAGAAACATAACCAAGACGTGCATTTCTCTCTTATCCGCCCCTTTCCTTTTCTTCATTTCTTCTCCCAAATTCAAAATCAAATCGGCCGAAAAACTCTCCTCCCTGGCTCATCGACGGCGGCGGCAGCGTTCGGCAGTGGCGAAAGTATGGTGGCAGCTCTCAGCGGCGTCAGGCATGACAGCCTCTTCTTCACTGCGACGAAAAGCGGCGGCGAGGGCAGGCTCCGGCTCGAAAGGCTCCGTCCTGATTTTCCGGTAATTAAAGGGGCGGTGACGATGCGAAACTGTGGCGAGTCGTCTTGTCTGGTTCGGCCTCCCCGTGGCGTCTGTGCAGTGACAGAACGACTGCGCGGCGCTGGGCTAATTGGATTCGACACTGACTTGCAATCTGCTGAGTCAGTATATGAAGGAAAAAGGCACTCTTAGAAACTTGAATCTGGCCAAACTGGTGGAAAAGTCGAAAGCCTCGACGCTTTAGGTATTTTTTTTTATTTTTGTATTTGTTTTCCCCGGATTTTGTTCAGATATTCTTCCAGTTGTTTTTATATGTTTGATATTCTAGATAGATCTGTAGCAGAAGAGATTATAATTGTGAAGCTAATTATAATTGCCAAAATTATTTTTAACTCAATTTTCACTATTTTTTTTGGCAATTAGAAAAATCGGTTCCATAATTTTCAGCTGATAAATTAAATTTTTGTTTAATTTCAGTGAAGCCTGGATCATCTCTTGTTGCATCAGCTTCTACAAGTATCGATCTAAACACAAACAATGGGAAATCTGCTCAAGCTCCTTCAGAAAAACATTTCTCAACTGTGATAGTTGAAGATGACTCAAATAAAACTAGCACAAGGTTCTTTTCTTTCACTGTAGTTGATTATTGAAGATGAAGTGATATGTTGTAGAAATGAAATTCAATTGAGAATCAAACCCGTGTTAATTTTTTTTAAAGACGGTAAATTGTAAAAGTGCTTTATATTATGAAAGCAGAATTAGAAATTTTGGGTTATGATTGACTCTGGAATTTTAAAAATAATCTACGTTAGAGGAATTTGAGAAATATATGTAGTTATAATAGATAGTTAAATTTTGGGTTACATATAGTTATAATTGCTAATCTCACCGAATCCGTTCAGGAATTTGACCAAATGGTTATGAGCTACATGAGGTTGAGTCTCAACCCTCATGCTTCTGCCGAATTCTCAAGATATCTCAGGAACATTGGCATCGGCTTCAGCGAATTGGTTCGAAGGTATCATTTATAATTAGTTATATATACATGTTGTTATCTATACACAGCGAATAAAATAAATAAAGGTCTTGCACATATATGTGTGGATGCAGTTACCAGACTAAGCTCGGGTATAAGGGAAGGTTTGAGGACTTGGAAGAAGAGCAGAAGCTAGAGGTGTATGCTTCAATAATCAAGGCATCAAGCAGACTAAGTGTGTTGTCCAAGGATGAGGGAGACATAATTAAGGCTAAGGGACGGATGAAGTTATTGAAATACAGTTCAACAGCCTTGCGCATAATAGATGTTGGACAGATAATCTGGGAAACCTTTTCGTCGGACCACCCCATCACGACGGCTACAATAGAGACCCTAGTTCTGGCAGCGAATATAGGAGGGGCGGCAATTGGAAAGCTTGTCGGAGTGGCAGTAGCAACTCATTTGACTGGTCAAGCGGCTACTACATTGTTCATCACCGCCGTTGGAGTGGCTACAGCATTTGTGGGAGGTTTTATTCTCGGACTCGCTGCTGGGATCTTGTTCGATTTGATTATCGGCTCCGGTGGAGAAAAGCCGCTTCCGACTGATGGACTTATCGTCTGTGGCTCCCATGCCTAATGGCCACGACTTGGCCAAACAAATTATTTAAGTTAATATTCAATGATGTTGGTGTGTGTTTATACTATCTGATCCTAATAAATAAAGGCTTCGATTGGCATATGGGAACCAAGTTCTGTTACATTATATATGTGATGTTCTTTTATCGCATACATACGGGATGTTGCTGCCCTAGCCGAACTTCTTAAACGGGATGAATGCCATGAAATTGCCTGTAAAATAAATGTTGCAGTTCAATTTTTTGTGGGACTAATTATTATTGTTGTTGTTGTTGTTATTATTATAATTATTATTTTGTGGTGTTGAATTATAAACATCAAGAAAATCTTGAAAGAACAAATTAGGTGCAATAGAGTTTAATAGTGAATTTTGTTGGTTTTCATTGATACTAATGTATTGTTCTTTATGCCCCAGTTTTTGTGGTGCTTTGAATGCATTTATTAGTCCCCAAATTATGTTTTAGTTGAAATTTTTTGGAGACTAATTATTATTATTATTATTATTATTATTATTATTATGTGATGTTGATTCAATGCTTCAGTTTTAGTAATAGTTTGATGCAATTAGTAGACCAAGAGCAAGAACGACAATTTCACGATTATCTCCACATATCATTCAAAGTGAACGCCAGATGGGATTGGTATCCGGCGAACCCAAAATGCAGCGTCAGCCCAACTGAACGGCTGATTGTTCCATCCTCTACTGTACAGTCCGCCCTGGATGGGATGAAAATATCCCATCCCATCCTCAAAGTGAACACGACCTTAGTGTATACCTAAGTTATCCATCATCTTTTTAGTAGGTCACGGGTATTGTTAGTATGCACCCAATTGTATAGTGTTCAAATTATGTATTATCACATTATTGGTGTAACTTATGGGCAAAAATGTGTATGTATTGTACTTTTGAAAACAAATTGTGATTTTAGGTGGACTGAATACGGATTTTGTATTTAGGTGATTTCGCAGGATTAGCTTGCGAAATCTTTTTTTTTTTATGGTTTCGCAGGCTAAACCTGCAAAACCTATTTTTATTAAAAAAAAAAATATATATATATATATATTTTGATTTCGCACCCTTAGAGTTCGAAATTGATTTTTTAAAAAAATAATAATAAAAACATTGAAATCGCACCCTTAGGGTGCAAAATTGGTTTTTAAGAAAAAAAATGTTGAAATCGCACCCTTCGAGAGCGAAATTGGTTTGTTTTTTAAAATTAAAAATGTTGAAATCGCACCCTTAGGGTGCAAAATTGATTTTTTTAAAAAATAAAATTTAATAGAAATCGCACCCTAAAGGTGCGATTAATTTCTAAAATAAATAAATAAATAATTAGAAATCGCACCTTCAGGGTGCAAAACTGATTTAAAAAAAAAAATTACATGTGCTTTCGCAGATCTAAGCTGCGAAACTCAAATAAATAAATAAAAAATGTTTTCGAGGGAAAAGAATATTGTTGACCGCGTTAATCCAAGAATCTTGTATCAGCTTTGTGTCTTGTACCAGCATACAAATGTCTTTCACCCCTGTCTGTATCGTCATGCAAACGTATTTCACGTAACAGTGTTTCAAATCATGCATTGGTTCTCTATTTATTGTTGCAATTCGTTCATTCATTATATCATCCAGCTTAAAAAAAATTCTCATTTTCTCTCTGCATTAAAGAAATTTGGATTTGCTTTGCTCCCCATTTTAATTCGAGAAATTATTCAATGTAATGTTTATTTATTTCAATCTTTCATATTTAAATTAATCGTGGCATATTTTCTTATTTTAGTTTTAAAATATAATTTATGACTAGTAAGATTATTGTTTAGTTAAATTGTTATGTATAGTTTTTTGATAACTAGTTAAATTGTTCTTTATAAATTATTGGTGTAACATGTATAGTATCTCGTTTATGAGAAATTTGATCATTGTTTTAGTAAATGATGCGGAAATGCATCCCATTAAACGATTCTTTATAAACTATTTGTTAAATTGTTATTTATATTTGTAAAATTGATATTTATATTTATTCTTGCATTAGGTATATCCAACTTGCTTGAAATCATCCTCCATTTCTAAATAATAGACAAAATGCAAGATATGATTATATATACGTACATAATTGTTATATCCCATTTACTATTAAATGAAATAATTATTAAATTGGATAAATAACATTATATGTTCATGTAATCTAAACTTAAATTTGATAGGTTATATTATGTATTCATTTTATTACAAACTTAATTTTTTTGCTTTGTAATAATTTTTCATATTTTAAGGATGGCTCCTTATCGTCGTCGTGTCATTACAAGGGCAGAAATTAGTGGAGCTCAGAAGTTTTATGATGACTTTCTTTTGTACAAGATGAAGCCAAATCATTCAATACATGAACACTATTTGGCAATGCTCAAAATGTGGGTCCACATGCTTTATTTAAAAGCCTATAATTACCTTAAAAATATTGACCGTAAACACTCAACACGAGGAGTTGATTGGTTAAATACTTTAGACAAAGATTATCATGAAAGAGGCATACATTTGCTATGTGAGCTACGATGTAAGGGTAGGAAGTCAAATGGTCCTAATTTGATGAAAGAGTTAATTGAAGACTGGAAAAAGAACATTGGGAGATCCGCCATTTTAGGAATGAGTCATAAGTTGGGAAATGATATTTTTCAATTAAGAAAATCCCCACCTTCTACTTACCCATGACGAACCAAGTCAAGAGTAAAAAATTATTTTATGGATCCATTTGGCCGTATTAAGTTCAATGTTGGTTCTCAATTTAAATTTTTTAGAGACATTGAAAGATTTGAAGAAATTGCAAAACTACCGGCGCACGAACTGAGAACGGGTTTTTGGATGCTTAAATGAATCACTTTTTATGGTTTTTAATTTTTTTTCTTTCCTTTTCTTTTTTTCTCTTTTATGTGTTTTTCAATTTATTGTAAATTTTCTTGTTTTGATCAAGTTTGAATGAACGTAGTTGTATGACTTTTAATGTAACCAGTATTCCTTATTTATGATATTTGAGTGGAAGTATTGATGCGTTAGCTTGGATTCTTCAAAATGAATCATCTATAAACTTTGAGTATTGGACTAGATTTTTAAAACAATTCACTTACACCTTTGGTTTTCTCCACCATCTAGGTATTCCCATAAGAAAAAGAAAAAATGAGTTCCAATCAGCCTAACAGTGTACCATACTTTGATTTCGAAGAAGATTTCTTTTTTTACGATACAAATTTAACCGAGTGGGGCATCCATATGGATACTAAGCTGGTTGACGACCTCCGTGAGAGTGAGCTCAATGGTGTCTACGATCCCATAAGAGGATTACGCAATAATATCACATGGATTTTGTTGGACATAATCAATGTTGCGTTCGGGAAAGACTTCACAATGGACGACCTAACCGCTCGAGTTCAACTTTGGAAAAACATTGCAGGCATTTTCATATGATGTTGGGAAATGAGCATTGTACTTGGGATCATGGGACCAACACATTGCAAGCGCCGTAATGGCTTGTACGTTTTTGGAACGACGTGGCAGACGATTCTGAGTTTACATTCTGAGTTTACTGCTGCATATTTAAAATATGGAGAACCTTTATTCGATTTGATGGATTGGGTATTCAATAAAAACTATTTAAATTGTATTTGTCAATTCCACAATCTCAAGGGAAATCCGCCATTACGAATGTGATCACACATCTAATATCAAATTATTGTAATTGTTGTATTAATCTTATTGTATTTTAATTTGAAATAATTTTTCTTGTAATTTTAAGGCATTATTATGATATGCATTTATTGTTTTTCTAACGCAGATAAAATTCATTACTTCAGTTTTCAGTTCATATGCTTAATGTGTAGTATTCTCACATAAAAAGTTGAAAAATCTATTGATCAATGTGTAGTCTTGTCACCAGCAAGGTTGGGTAAATATTAAATAAATGAAAAATAAAAGATTACACATATGATTAAATAAAATACAACAAACATTACAAATTAAACTTAGCACATAGTTGCACACTCAAACTATGGTCATTCTGATCCCATTTTATTACATAATTTAGTAGTAACACATTGAGATGCATCAATTGAATGCTGCTTCCATCTCCTTCCACAATGGTGGCATGTCATACAAATAATATCTGCGTGATGCATCATCACCATGTTCTTATATTAAAAAAAGTTAGTAATTTAAATAAAACCAACACAAACACATAATTATTTATAGACAGATGTCTGGACTTTACATAGGCTAGAGAGACATTGTTATTGATAGTGGTATCAATACAGATCAGACCACGTTCTTCATCAAATAAAACATCATCCTCAGAAAGTCTTGCCTTCCACCAACCATACCTTATCTCCATTTTTTCAATCCGGTCGTAAATTTCTGGAATAGTGGGTGAAAACATAAAACGACGCTCGAGTATAATTTTTACCTGAGGGACACTGAAGATCCTATACGCTTTTTCTGCGCCTCTTTCAACACTTTCTTTCTGGGAGATGAAAAATTCCAGAATGACTTTCTCCATCTCCATGGTCCATTGAGTGATTGCAGGATCATAGTAATTATTGTTTATTCTTAAGACAACTGGATGATTTTCGTCGAAGTTAGCCATTCTTACCTGGTATGGTTTATATTTCTGGGTGAGTAGTTTTTTCATTGCGTACATATATATAGATGCGTAAAACACGTGTTATGTGTCATTGTGTCATCAACACACACATAAATGAAATGCATCTTTGCCAACTACTCTATCCGTGCTATTGTGTTGTCTACTCACTTTAATAATTTCACATCGCGTATTTAATGAATTGTCTTGTCTTGTCATCACTATGTCACAGAATACTGAAAAGTGTTGTCCACACACATATAAATGAAATGCAGCTTTGCCAGCTACTCTATCTGTGTCATTGTGTAATGTTTTTATGGTGTGTTTTTCTTTATCTCGCCCAGTCACCTCTGCCACTTCTTGGAAGATTGTAATTTTATGTTGTTATGGTTGTTTGTTTGCTTTATATAGTTGATAACTACTGAATGATAGAAACTTAAAAGTAAACCACGCACTAAGAAACTTCAACACACTTAAAAAAATTTACACAATACGAACATAGTTGAATTACATACGTAACCAATCCGAATAATGTGCAGGTAGTATTAATACAACATTATTAAATTGGTGTCGAAGATGTCCTCCTGTGCCACACCTCGGTGCCTGAATATCTGTACTTGCACGGAGGTAGTAGGGATGTCTTTGCGGGGATCCAGTTGTATCGGAAATCACTCGATTGCACATCTCGATAACTTCCCACAAACCCACTATTAAGAAATCGTATGGGAGAAATAGATGTATGTACATTGGGACGTTCAAAACCACCTATGTGCTCTTGTACAACTATCGTATAACCCAAATTCATACCAGATTGGAGTAATCCAGTAAATGAGTTGTACTCAACTGGCTGCCCCATGGAAGGCGTATAGTATCCTGG
The DNA here is from genome assembly GCA_014905375.1 of Phtheirospermum japonicum. Classification (NCBI taxonomy): domain Eukaryota; kingdom Viridiplantae; phylum Streptophyta; class Magnoliopsida; order Lamiales; family Orobanchaceae; genus Phtheirospermum; species Phtheirospermum japonicum. The sequence goes on from BMAC01000134.1 coordinate 554,712, forward strand.
AGTGCTGGACACAACGAAGGGCGGTGGGTAGGTCGAAGTTCATGGCCCTTAAATTTGATTGAATAATATTAATAAGTATGTATGTTTGTCTCTACTGATTTTCATCAAAGTATTGAGAACTATATTACCAGGATAATGTTGATGCGTGGACGTGGTGGCACCCACGGCATATGAATAAGGGGTAGGCATTTGAGTTGTGCGTGTATGGGATCTCTGCCTTCTGCCACCTCTAGAAGTTGAAGGCTGTTCTGAAACAGTCTCGCAAGAAGCCGAAAAAGGTGGTAGTGGAGGCAATTGCAGGAGCTGTCGCATTTATGTGGATTCTTTCATAAACACATGTCGTAGGCAATCAATAGAATCCTGATCACCAAGGCTAACATCCCGAACAGTGGTCCACAAACGATCAAAACAGGTAACCTGAAATTAATAAAACTACCATTAAGTAATCTCTTGAATTGCATATTTGAAAATATTTAAAATTTAATACGACCAAATGTACCATAACATTTCGTGTTGCGCTATCCACATGTTGGTACCCATTCGTCGCGTGGTAATTATATGGAGTAATCCTACGTCGAGTGATGCGATAGTACCAATCATCATATTCGTCGCATGTCGGTCTACCATCACCAATAGGAGTACCTTAGAACACAGTTTGAGACGCTTTTTTCAATAGGTCACCCAAGCAGAGTGGTACTCTGGCCAATCAAATCTGGACCGACCAGCGCGAGTAATGCCATGTAGTACTAATTGTTAGAAAGACACGTATTCAGGTATGTCTTGGCGCATACCAAATTGTCTCAACACTCGATTCGGGAGGTGGAACTCCACTATAGCAAAATTGATCAGAGGACACTGAACTTTACACAAGTCGGTGTGGCAACGTGTCCCTAGAGATGCAATATCGGCCAACTCCATGTCATATGGCTCTCACACAAGCTGAAATTTATGAAATAATACATTAGGCACTATAGTGTTTGAACTTTTAGAATTAAAACATTATAGATGAATATAAACCTGGTACGGTAATAATTGGTCCAGCATATCCCGAATAATGAATCACTGCAACCGTGATAAAGATGCTTGATATTGTTGTCGCTCACGTGTAACAACCTAATCCATTGAATTATGTATCCTTGTAGTGACGTCTCTTCCACGTCTAATGTGAGCTCGCTTGGTTGGATCATGGACTAATTGGAATGTTGCATCGTCCCATTCGTCTTCATCGAGAAGTGGAATGAACAGCCCCGCATATGTTCTTGCTTAAGCGTTTGTACTATAATATGATTTCATGAAGTTCGTTGGGCTAACGCTCAAATGCTTACAAGCTTGCATTGCATGAGCACAAGGTATCCCATCAATAAGCCATTTTCCCGCATGAGCATTCTTGGGTTGTTAATTGAACCTTAAAAGTCTTAGCACGATGAGTACTTGGTATCAACATTGTCACATCCGGTTTTTTATTTTAATATTTTAAATATTATAGTTATTTTTAAAATATGTGCAATTTTTAAATTTTTAAAAAAATTAAAATATGTGCGTTTTTTAAAATTTTTTTTTAAATTTTCAAATCTTACAATATGTGTGCAATTTTTTATTTTAGTTTTTTTTTTATATTTTTATGGTCCAATTTTTTATCTTAATATTTTAAATATTATATATATTCTTACAATATGTGCGAGTTTTTTAGATTTTAAAAATTTTTAAAATACGTGCATTTTTCTAATTTTTTAAAATTTTCAAATCTTACAATATGTGTGCAATTTTTGATTTTAGTTTTTTCTATATTTTTATGGTCCAATTTTTTATTTTAATATTTTAAATATTATAGATATTCTTACAATATGTGCGTTTTTTTAAATATTATTATTTTTGGTAATTTTTTTTTTCAATTACCTTTAATTACGATTGTGATTCTATTTTTTAGTAAATTAAAATTATAAACATTATATAAGAGTTGTCCATTGTTTGATTAAGTGGGCAGTAGGTCTTATTTACATATATCTTGGGTTCTATCCATTATTCAAAACTGGAGGCTAACTTAAAGCTGGTGGTAAACAAAAATTGAAGAAATAATCTATAAAAGGTAAACAATAATTTCTAAAAAATCATCAAATATAAATAAGCATTTCAAAAATAATTTATGTGGCATGCATAAATATAAAAAATAAATAGACATGTTAACATCAATAATTTATAAAGGAAAAAAGAAATAGTCATGATACACCAACAATTTATAAAGAAGAATTTGAGTGGTTATAAAAAAATTGTACAGAAGCCTTTTACTACATATGCATACACAAACATTTCTAAACTAATATAAACAACAATTTAATAACCTCGAAATAATTCATAAATAAAAAATTAACTAAGCATAAATTTTATTTCATAAATAACAAATTAAATAAAATAAATTTTATTTTAAAAGATTAGCATATTTAATATTACCTTGATCAATTGGCTATGACAGAAAATGAAGCTGGAGAGAAAAAATTTTCTTGGAGATGGAGAGAAAAATTTTTGGAGGGAAAGTGTTGTTTGCGTAAGAAAGAAATGAATGAATGAACAATGATATAAATTAATATAACAAAATAAGATAGATTGACATGACCATTGCATGTAAAAATACATGTGATTTTTTAAGGGATTAATTGATTTTGGCACTTTGTACTTTGCAGATTGTTGGATTAATTTGATTTGGCATTTTGCAATGCTTTATTCGGTCTCTTGACCGACAACATATTGTATTTTTTTTTTAGAAATTACTTTTGCACTTTAGGGTGCGATTTCTATTAAATTGTATTTTTTTTATAAACCAATTTCGCACCCTAAGGGTGCGATTTCAAACTTTTTTTTTTTTTTAAACCAATTTCGCACCATAAGGGTGCGACTTCAATGTTGTTATTATCTTTTTTATAAAAAAATCAATTTCGAACCCTACGGGTGGCGATTTCTATTTTATTTATTTTTTTAAAACCAAATTCGCACCATAAGGGTGCGATTTTTTACATTTTTTATTTTTTAAAACCAATTTCGCCCCCTAAGGGTGGCGAAATCAAAATAAATTAAATTTTTTTAATAAAATACGGTTCGCAGGTTTAGCCTGCGAAATCATAAAATAAAAAAAGATGATTCGCATGCTAATCCTGCGAAATTACCTAAATACACGATTTGTTTTCAGTATTTATTTTCAAAAGTACAATACATACACATTTTTGCCTAACTTTTTTTTTTTTTTTTAATAAGTTGGGTCAAATGGTTGAAAGTAGAAGATAAATCTCAAATAACTTGAGAGGTCAAGGGTTCGAACCTTGTCAACACCCTTATAAAGGGTTAGTGATACCACTTGAGCTATGATATTCGAAAAATATTAAATGTACTGTAGACAAATCCAATAATGTGAGTATTTTTTGAGGTATGAATAGTAGAATTTATTATTTTTTTATATTCCCTCCGTCCTATAAAAATAGTCTAGTATTCAATTTTCTTCCGTCCCACAAAGATAGTCCAGTTACTATATTTAACATATCATTAAATTTTTATTTTCACACATACCCTTAATTAATATTTTTGAAATACTAGTATTCTACATGATAAATTGAAAATTGAAAATTATAATGTAAAATATTAGTTTTCCAATAACAAATATACTAATTATAATACTGATTTTTATAAGTATTACTTGAAATTAATAAATTTAAGAAGGGTATAATTGAAAAATAAGTAACTCATTGGGGTGTGAATAGTAAATTTTATTATTTTTTTTATAACTTATTAGGGTTGTTGTTCCCGAAGACAGAAAAGTAATAAATTCTCAACTACCTCATTTCATCCACTCACGCAGAAGATAAAATCCCAATTACCCTATCTCATCCCACTCTGATACAAGAGAGAAAATCAAAATCCCACTGTTCTTGCCTCCTCTCATCCCACTCTTCCGATGTACCCTTCTAAGAATATATCATCAAAGAAAAAAAAATCAAAGAAGAAATCTCCAGAGTGGAAATTGAAAGAGAAAGCAGCTTTGGTGAAGCAACCCTTCAGATGCTCTCCGTCGGGACTGACGGGGCTCGAACCCGCAGCTTCCGCCTTGACAAAGCACAAGACATTTTCTTAAACCTAAAACTAGGTATTTTTATTATGTGATATGATTTCAATGTGCAATGCTTGGTTTTCTTGAAAATAAATGTAGTTATTTAAATGAAAATAAACATGGTTTCCCCTATCTCTGTTTCAACAAAAATAATTACAAAATACAAAAGTAAAACACTATCCTTCTCCATAACTAACCTTCACTTCGAAAATCTTTTCAACTAATTATCATACTCGATTGCTGATTTTCGTTTCACCAAACAACTTGACAAATCTCCTACACTCGATCACTAAAATAGAAATCGAAAATTCATAAGTATGTGATTCCTTTGATAATTAGAGCATGAAAAAAGATTACCTGAAACACAAGATGATTAATTGCAAACTAGCTCTTAAATAAAGCATTATAAGAATGTGATCAAATATATGTTATTTTGTGTTTTACTGGAATATGAGTAAACCTTTGTATGTAGCAAACAAGAGTGTTGATGAATTAATTCTTTCAGTTAATTGACTTTTTTCTTTTTTATCATATGAGTGTCGGGAAAATATATTCATGGATGTTTCGGGTGGTACTCCTAAGTACCTCAAGGCCCAATATCTTGAATGCATTCCCACACAGTAGAATCTATGGTTGGAGGTGGTTTTGTATATATTAAAGGAATACAAAAGGGCTTACGAATGTGTAATTGTACAAATTAATCTAAGCGACAAGGACAATTTTTCCTTAGCAATCCTGAAACTGAATTTATGAATTTATATGTCATTAGCTTTAAGATTCAGTTTAATAGCGACAATTGCGACAATTGAATCGAAGGATGCCGATTAAGACGAGTTATACCGATATGATAGATACGTCTGAAAGGTTTAAGAGGTTTGTTTGGATTGAAAATCGGTCTTAGTAGCGTGTGGTTTTATTTGAAAAAGACAGTTCCAGTAATTTGTTGGAGGTGAAACTGAATGATATTGAGCTTTTGCACATTCTTTGATGACATATTGGTTATGATTTGTGAAGGAGTTTATCTTACGAGTGTATGATAGGTCAGCTACGTTAGATGACTATTCAATTGGCTCCCAATTGGGTCGACAAAGAGATCCTCACATCCCTTAACGGTTAGTAATAAACATAATTCAAAATACTAAAAAAAAAAACGTTAGTACCCTTATAGTATTTTAAAAAATCATTAAATTTAAATATACTCTTTTTTTTCTTTGCAAATACTTATGCTTATGGTTCGGATTTTGCTTCTTCTACCCTTCCTGTAGAAGGTAGGTAGAGTTTTAATATTCACCGTCTACAACTTAAATTCACACATGGATAAAACATGTTCCTTTAATGCTCTTGATTCTAAAAAAATTGATTGATTGATTGATATGATTTTTTTTGTAAGTTTTCAGCATTTAGATTAATTTTTTTTATTATTTTCGTTTTTTTTTTTTTTTTTTTTTTTTTAACGTTTTCAGCATTTAGATTAACCTCTTTTATTATTTTCGTTTTGCAGCCGTTATGGAATTTGAAACAAATCTTGAGATTACCAATTGAGAAAATTCATAATAACGTCGTGCATGCATTAAAAGAAGTCTTCCTTAATCTAGAGAATGGTGAAGGTATGTGTTCTCTAGATTAAGGAAGACTTCTTTTAATGCATGCACGACGTTATTATGAATTTTCTCAATTGGTAATCTCAAGATTTGTTTCAAATTCCTTAACGACTAAAACCGAAAATAATAAAAGATGTTAATTTAAATGCTGAAAACTTACAAAAGAAAATGAAAATAATAAAAGATGTTAATTTAAATGAAAAAAAACTTACAAAAGAATCGTATCAATCAACTTTTAAATACTAAGTCTAACCTGAATAATCGCGTTAAGGAAACAGTTATTCTCATAATCATTTTTAAGCGGTTGCCATCGGGAAGAATCAAGAGTAAAGAAACATGTATGTTTTATTGTGTGAATTTAAGTTGTACACAATGAATATAAAAACTCATGAATATAAAAACTCTACCTACCTCCTACGGGAATGGTGGAACAGAATGGTAGAACCATTTTGTTTTTAATTTTTTTTTTCTTTATTCTAATTTTTTCAAATAAAATTCATATTAATTTTATACTACTCATGGTCGAATTCAATACTACCATGTTTTCAAATAAAATTCATATTAATTTTATACTATTCATGGTTGAATTCCATACTACCTATGTTTTCAAATAAAATTTAGGGTCAATTCCTATATATAGACCATTAGAGAAATATTTCTACCCAAATAGTTAATTGAAATCTCTAACTTCCCACTTAATCAAAATATAATTTCAAATTTTCTTTTCTTTTTCCTTTCAAGTTTAATCCATTCAAAATTCATACTACTATGTATTAATTTCATACTAACCACTAATCTTGGACAATTATAATTCTATACTACATAAGAAAAGCATACTACATTTAGAAATTATATACTACATTGATTACATTGAGAAATTAATTTCATAATACTCACCAATCTTGGACAATCATAATTCTATACTACATAAAAATGAAATTATACTACATTTAGAAATTATATACTACATTAAGAAATTAATTTCATATTAATTTCATACTACTCACCAATATTGGATAATTATAATCTACACTACATCAAAGGAAATCATACTACATTTAGAAATTATATACTACATCGAGAAATTATATACTACATTGACAATTTTTTTTTAAAACCAAAATTGCAGATATAATAAATATAAAAGAGAATACAAAATATATCCTTACATACTAAACGAATTCCCATTACAAAATGCTAAAACGTATACTATGTGGTGATAAATGAACATATGCAATTCAATACGCAACAAATACAAAGAGCAAGGCTATAGCCGTAAACCCATTCGGCACTTGCATGAAAAGGAAACTCAAGCAATGTTAACATAAAACAAAATAATATCGATTGCTGAACTAGAGGAGTCAGACAGAGGCTAGAATCTCAAGTATCAAAAATAAAAACATCACTACATGAGGAAAAAATTAGCAGTGTTGCTTGGTATAATTAAATAGCAGTTCAACCCCCATCCCGTACACACATACCATACACACTCGCCAACAGGAAAGCGGCAACGGATCTAAAAGATTTCCCCTCATCACCGCTGCTAGTTCACATCGACGACTTTGTGCGGCCAGACCAAATCAGATCTATTTACAACAAAAATCTTAACCAAACGCCTAAGCCTGAACACAAAAATGACCACACATCGAAGCCCGTAACTTGAGTTCAATCCCATCTGAAACGAGACAAAATCATTTGATCATCTCTCAATCAGGATCACCACTAGCCATCTCTTTGTCGACAAACCCATACAGCGATAGTCTGATTTTTAGTCCGCCGCAACTGAGCCGGACATCAGTCGTACCTTAACCCGGAATAAATTACTAGAACCTTAAGCCGTCACCATCTCTACCGCTTTAGTCTATCAATTCTCCATACTCATCCGCCAGTGCACGTGCGCTAGTGCGTGAGGTGTGTGGCGATGGGAGAAGATGAGGGGAATGGGGAGAGAGACATGCACTTGGTTTATATATAAATTGTATATATTAATTTTGGGTCAATTAAGGTAATATAGTCAATTTAGAATATATTTTGGATTATATAGTGTATATATTACTTAAATGGGAATAAGTATAAGTACTAGGATCATATGGTAATCAGTAGTTTAGAAACAGTAGTAAATAGAGATTTTCCTTTATTTCTATTACACGATCAAACTCAACTATTGATCGAAGTAAGTAAGATCTATTCATAGTTGGTCAGTCCCCTACGGCACGTCTTCTCGCTTTTCACGAATGTGTCTCCCCTCCGCTCATGTGAGTTTGCCCCGCCTGTTTCTTAATACAAGGTTGTCATTTAATGTAATACTATATTCATAAGTAGTGCCCCGTGAATTCCGTACCTGGATTCTGGGTCGGATATGGGACATGGTTACTGGCCAATATAAGAAATTAACCGATTATACCCATTTTTAATATTTAATAATATTATGTAGCATACATAGCATACATTTTACAAATGTAATTATATATTATGCAACTTCTACACATATTATATATGTTATGTGTTATTATTTCAATAGTTTTTAAATAATACATTGCAATGTATATTAATATATATGATTTATATACCAGTATTACTCCAAGAGAAAACTGAACCATTTTATTTCTTAAAAAACATTAAGAGTTTTATAATTTTTAAAGTTAAATATAATTGCAGAAGAGAGACTGAAAAGTAGAGCGGTCACCTGAAAATATTCAAAATCCCTAAAAACTTGTGTTGTCCTACATTTTACAAACTCAGCCCTTGAATCTTCAATCCCACTCCCACTTTATGTGCATTTTGAGCTAAAATGAGTTTTGAAATCTTCAATTCATATTTTAGTTTCGAGCTTCGTGTGTTAATTAATGGTAAGTTTATACATGGCTTCGTTTAGATAAACCTACGTGAGAGAACAATTTGAAACCAACCTACAACTTTTCTAATTCTTTCCTCTGTTGCTAGCTTGCATTGTTTCAAATTTCAATTCAGGTAATTAAGTGTACAGAACCATAAAAAAAATGCGTTAATACTCCCAATTCCCAGCCCAGAAGTTGTTTTCAAGAAGCATGGTATGATCCTGATCTTTATCGTGAAAATCACAAGTGTCGGTCATCAATCTCCAGCCCTGTCCAAATCCTTGAACTGTCTGCAAAACATACAAATACACATATTGGCAAAAAAATATCAGACCCTTGTCGATGTGGTATCCAATTTTTTTGGCCAACTTCTTTAAAATGTGCCACGAACACCTCAAGTATACTTATCAAATAGTATTAAATTCTGCACACAATTTTTTTTTAAAAATTCTTTTTTATAGTTGAAATAAATTGGAATTGGATTTTCCATCTTCTTTTGTAATTAATTAACACTCATTTTCTTTCATTTTGTAAATGGATATGTTTCTATAAATGTTTTAATTGATTCAAGAAAAAGTTGTGTTCATTTTTTTGGGAATATCAATGATAGATAGTATATTATGATCTCAATAAAATCTTGAAAAAAGGGGGATGATTACAAATTATTAGAGCATTTATTTCTCTATATGTGCCAATTTTGGAGACTTTTAGCATTATAATATGTTATTTTAGGACTAATTATTTAACATATTATATTTGTGATCACTACTCCCATGGTTAAACGTTTTAATTTATTATCAAATTATGTTTGTTATGTTGTGAAATACCGAGTAGCAGGGGTTCCTCCAACCAAACTAATGATATGTGCTTTGATTATATATCACACGCAACTTATTTGATTGGTTAAAAATAAAGTTTTTATGATGGAGTATATGCTAATTTCCGGTACCGTTTTCATTCTTGTTCTTTTACAGACATGAACCCTAAAACTATTCAACTTCAGTTTTTGGTTGACGAGGATGATTATTGTAACCGCATTCTCAATCTCGAGCTGCAGCAGCAAAGTCTAAGATAGGAGGTGATTCTATATTACTAGAAATACGACATGTACATAGTTGACTTGAAATTTGACGAAGATCCATGGATTGAGTTCAAGGTGAAAAAAAATTAATAGAAAATTGACATTGCCTATTAAAATCACTTGCACAGATATGACACCGAAAGAAGTTGGGTGTGTCTTCATGTTGGGAGTTGCAAACGACTAAGTCGGGTATTTTGGAAGTGAAGCCACAACATCTTAAGCTTTTGGCGCATTTTCTTATGACCATTTTGATTATGACACCTAAGGCATCAAGATTTTTCAAACATTTTAGAATTCTGCAAAATTTTATAGCTGCCATGGTACCATAGTGGACCCCTAGATTAGTGATTGGATCCAAAGTTGGTCAAAATTGAGTAGGAAAAGGGATCAACGTCAGGTTAATCTCACATAGTGTTAAGCAGTTTAAACAGAGACATTAATCAGTTTTTCTACACTCGAGAACTAATGTTGACTTCAAAAAAGATTAAGATAAGAATCTCAGTAGGCATATGAATAAATATATTTTGAATTCTATATCAAATAACTATATTTGAAATTAGAACTATATTGATTAATTGAATGAATGAATTCTCATTTCAAAAGAAAAGGATAACATACCATTGCTACTGCTCGATATTTTCTCGACTCTCCAAGTCTTGCATAAATCACACCTAGATCAATCTCTGCTGGTGTTTCTCCAAGGCTTGCATAAACCACAACTAGATCAATCTCTGCGGAGAAAGTTGCCGGTGTTTCTTTTTTGCGTTCAGCTGTCTCAGATAAATTCCAGCCGATAACTACGATACAAAAACATAAATATACATATTAATCCCAAATGAGACACCTTTAAGCCAAAGAAAAGTGCATTTAACACATTCAAAGATTGTTGACCTATTATGAAGACACGAGGTACAAATTTTAGGGTACGACCATTCCTTTGCATCCCACACTTAGAACATTCATTTGACCTCGAATAATCCTTAGATTCAAACATAGTTCATATTATCTCATCAAAGTCTACTGGACGTGAACGCTACAAGGAAGAGAGACTGAAAATATTAGTTAAGCATAATTTGTCTAAGATGATACACACACACCTTTATGTTTCAAAGAGCATTCGCATTGATATGCTGATAGTATGAATTTTGCACGAGCTCCCCTTCATCATCTACACAATGCGCTATTGTCACGTATAATCCAAAAAGGTGTGCACTATGCAAGAGACCTCTTTGCAATTGCTATCGTCATGCAGACACTCCAAATAGCCTCCAACACTTCGTAGGCATCGCTCACCTCGTGAAGTTTTATCATTATTGACACATGAAACATAAATTATAAATCCACATGCAATATATGGATTGATTATAGATAAGGATTGTCCTGTTGGTGTAAATTCTTGAAACCAGTTAGAATAGTTTGGCTTATTGATGCATATGATTGTATGAAGACTTACACTATCTTATACATCATTTTCACAATATATCTTCTGCGAATTTCAGTTCACTAGTTTTTCTTACTTATTTTAAAACCCATTTGATGAAGATAAAAGGTAAAAGTGAAATTTAGCTCATAAACTATTTTGTTGTTCTTACTTAAAAAATTTGTCGGAGCGTGGTAGCCACGAGGAAGAATATATGCCTCTATTTTTAATTAACTAACCATATTACTAATGGGAGATGGAATAATTTCGGTAGTACCGTGATTGCTTAGAGCTATTCTCAACTCATAAGGGTAAACAAGTGTACCAATTGTGGTGTCTTGTTCTTGTCTCTTAAAAGATTGAATTTTTTTAAAGCTGATGTTACATCGTTATGTATGCGTTCCTTAGGTAAATCTAAGAGTTGCCTGAAACTACCAACATTCCATAACGCCTGCAAATAAAAAGAAGAAAAAACCTTTATTTGAATGAATGGAAACTATGAAGAAATAAAAAGAAGAAAAAAATTTATGTGAATGGCTTAAAACTAAGAAGAAATTAAATTAACTAATCAGTAGATTCAATCTAACTATATTGAGCAACAATCCAGCATTTTACGAACTAGTTCGAAAATACGACATGTACACAATTGCCTTGAATGTATTGAGAGACAATCAAGCATTTTACGAACTAGTTCGAAAATACGACATGTACACAATTGCCTTGAAATTTGACGAAGGTCCATGGACGAGTTCAAGGGTGAAAAAAAAAAAATAATAAAATTCAGTGAAATTGCCTGTTAAAATCACTTACACTTAAGAGACATGATAACGAAAGCTGGTTGAAGAGTTTGGTCGGGATAAGAATAGGCTTTGAGAAACTATATAAGGCCTGTCTTCATGTTGGGAGTTTCAAAACGAGTAAGTCAGATATTTTGGAAGTGAAGCCACAACATCTTGAGCCTTTGACACATTCTCTTATGACCATATTTTGATTGTGATACCGGGGCATTCAGATTTTCCGACATTTTGGGATTTTGCAAGAATTCTTCTAGATGTCATGGTACCATAGTGGACCCCGAGATGAGTGCTTGGATCCAAAGTTGGTCAAAATTGAGTAGAAAAAGGGATCCACGCGTCCGGTTAATCTCACATAGTGGTAAGCAGTTTACCAAAATATCCCACTTACTCGTTTTGAAACTCCCAACATGAAGATAGGCCTTATTCTTACCCCGACCAAAAACTTCAACCCAGCTTTCGGACTTTCGGTATAATGTCGATTTTAACAAATTCTTAACAGACAATGTCAATGAATTTTCTATTAATTTATTTCACCCTTGAACTCAACTTAATCCATGACATTCGTCAAATTTCAATACAACAATGTACATGCGTATTTTCGAACTAGCACATAAAATGCTTGATTGTCTCCCAATACAGTTATACATGTTAGATTGTTATCTTCTTAGGTTCCAGCCTTCACATAAATTTGTTTTCTTCTTTTTAATCTTGGTAGTTTCAAGCACTAACTCTTAGAATTACCTAAGTAGCGCATACATAACGACGACCCTTATGAGTTGAGAAAAGCTCTAGGCAATCATGTACTACCGAAGTTATTTTGGGAGGTAAGTGATCACGCATATATCCATCTCCCATTAGCAATATGGTTAGTTAATTTAAAATAAAAGAAAAATAGAGGCATATATTTTTCCTTGCGCTCCGACAATATTTTTAAGTAAGAACAACATAGTTTAGAAGTTAAATCTCACATCTACCTTTTATCTTCATCAAATGCATTTTAAAATAAGTAAGAAACATCAGTGAACTAAAATTTTGCATAAGATATATTGTAAAAATGATGTACAAGATAATAAGTCTTTCATACATCACATGCATGAATAAGCAAAACTATTCTAATTGATTTCAAGAATTTCAAGAATTTACACAAGCAGAACATTCCTTATCTATAATCTATTCCTTATCTATAATCCATATATTACGTGTGGATTTATAATTTATATTTTATTTTTCAATAATGATAAAACTTCACAGGGTGACATAAGCGATGCCTCCGAAGCGTTGGAGGCTATTTTGGAGTGTCAGCACGGCGAAAACAATTGCAAAGAGGTCTCTTGCATATCGCATACCTTTTTTGGATTACATGTGATAACATCACACCTTTTTGGATTATATGTGATAACATTACACCTTTTTTGGATTACATGTGACAACAACACACCCTTTATGGATTACATGTGACAACAGCGCATTGTGGAGATGAAGGGGAGCTTGTGCAAAATTCATACTCTCGCCATATCAATGCGAATGCTCTTCGAGACATGAAGGTATGTATATCATCTTAGACAAATTATTATTATTTATAAAATTAGAGCTTAACTAATATTTCCAATCTCTCTTCCTTGTAGCGTTCACATCCAATAGACTTTGATGAGATAATAGGAACTATGTTTGAGTCTGAGGATGGTTCAGGGTCAAATGAACTATGTTAAAGATTACCCAAGTAATGGAGCATATTCCAGCAAACAAAATATTGTGCTATTTGAATCCATTCACGTTCTTATTATTCGTTCAAAATTAAGAATAAAGTTCAGTAATTAACCACTCGCCTTACATTGTCCCTGACTGATTGATTAAATCATATGCCATCGTCTTTTCAGTTCAGTAGTATTATTAGGATTTAACGAACAAGAAATTAAATTGTAGAAATTTAAAGTGCGGAATTTAAATTAATATAGATGGTAGAACCGACCATATATTAGTATATATATATATATAATTATATAGTTATGGGGCTTTTAAGCATACCATATAATTATAATAGCGGAATTTAAATAATATGGGGCGATTAAACCAACCATACAAGACGGAATTAAATGCGGAATTTAAATACTTTTAATCATATATATATCGGCTTAGTTAACGGCGGTAGTCCGCCAGAGGTCAAGCAATATATATATAATTATGGGTATATGATCCCATAAACAAAATTTAAAGACGGAATTTGAACAGCATAACGGTACGAAACACGAACCTTTGATTAAGTRGAACTTGAATTACAAATAATCTTCACTCCTTAAAAGTTTTTGTGAAGAACATGAACTAAACTATTATCTAAGCTATCTTTTATGGTGTTTGAGTGTTTGATATGAAGGCTTGAATTATTCAATTATGGTGGAGCTTGAGTTGAAAGGGGATAAGAAGTGGAGTTTAGTGGAGAAAGTTGATGGGAGAGAAAGGAGAGGAAAGTGGAGTTTATGGTTTGAATTTGGTTCTCCAAGCTTATTCTTAGAAATGAAGGCATGGTTGTTTATATAGAGGTGAATGGGGTATTTTGGGTATTTTTCGAAGTGGAGTGGAAGGATATTTTTGTCTTTCTTGTGAAGGATTTTTTGGTCATTTTCGTTTTTTTTAATTCCTAAGCTATTACAGTACAAAATAATATTACAAATTTTTCTAAAAGTTATTACAATAATTTAAAAACTAATCTAAAATTTCATCTTCATCTTCATCTGTTTCATATTCGATTTCTCTTCTGAAATCTGTTCCATGGCATTTTCGTCTTCATTGTATTTGTACCATTCCACATATCCTTCGCAACGAGTATTTGTATTATTTGTTGGGATATAGAATGGTTCATCATTTAACGAGTCTCTATCTTCTTTTACATATATCTTATATATATAATTTTGATATATAAGATGACTTTGGCCTCTGTCGTTTTGTATTCCTATTTTTTCACCCAAATCATTAGATATCATTCTGGATCTCCATCTTTCTATCTGGTGTCGTCTGGAGTTTGAGCATTCTTTTGAGTACTTGTTATTATATGGAAGAATTGTGTTTGTTCGACTTCCTATCTCATATTCGAGGAAGATGACGTGCTTTGCTGGCTCAAATTTATGCCTAATCCATTCTGAAGAAATTGACTGTATATGTGTCTTAACCCACACTTCATTTGGATAGAATTTTGTCTGGAATTTGGATTGATATTTTTTATAATGAATTTGAGTTTTTCTCCTAAACCACTTTCCTGTAGGAGTTTTTTTGTCAGTTCGAAACAATATCGATTGTACTAACCCATAATCCAAAAGTGTTTGGATTGCAAGTCGTCCTTTTGGGTATTTGATTCCTTTTGGGTGGATAGTCTGGAATGTTTCAAAATCAATGTTGCACCTTGATATTTTGTATTCAAGCGTGCAATTGCAGTATAGGGCGGAGCAATTTTCACCACATTCTGTTCTATTATGGTAGAAACAATCACTGATTCCTAACCCACTTTTTAAATTTTTTCTTTTTGTGGGTATTTCACATAGAAATTGGTTTTTTGTCAGTTCGAAACAATATCGATTGTACTAACCCATAATCCAAAAGTGTTTGGATTGTAAGTCGTCCTTTTGGGTATTTGATTCCTTTTGGGTGGATAGTCTGGAATGTTTCAAAATCAATGTTGCACCTTGGTATTTTGTATTCAAGCGTGCAATTGCAGTATAGGCTGGAGCAATTTTCACCACATTCTGTTCTATTATGGTAGAAACAATCACTGATTCCTAACCCACTTTTTAAATTTTTTCTTTTTGTGGGTATTTCACATAGAAATTGGTGGATTTGTTCTTCTTTTCTTTCAAAGCTATTTTTGGCCTTTTGGAATATAAGTTCTCTAATTTCAAAGGGTAAGGTCTTTATTTGTTGGTGTGGGAAGAAGAAAGTTTTTATTGGATCAAGTGAGGAATTTGGGTCAAGAAGGGAATTTGGAATTTGTGGAACTTTGTTCTTACTTTTTTCTTCTGCAAGAAGATCTTTTGCTTCTCTGAGTTCTTTTAAAAAAAGTTCATTCTTCATTTCCAACCTTCTTTTGTCCATTAAAAGATCATCATCAAGTTTTGATGAACCAGGATTGATATTGTTTTGTAAATCAGATTGTTTGTGTAAATCACTTTCACAGCCAAAATCGATTATGAAATTGGTTGGGAAAGTTTTGTAAGCATAGTTCAGTGCTTCTTTGAGTTCATAGAACCCATAGTAGACTGGATTTGGAATATTAATATAATTTTTTATATTATTCCATCCTTTGAAAACTCCTGTTTCTCGTCCATTGACTATCACAAAATAGTGGAACTTGGTTTTATTTGTAAAATACCACTCTAGAGCATTCAAACTCTTGAGTAGCTGAGTATTGTTGTTTCGACTATGGAAAATATTGTCCAACAGTATTTGGTGATCATTTGCAAGCTTATTACCTTGTATGCTCCGGAAAGGATAATTACTTCGGCTGAGTATTATATTCCCGAATCGGCAATGGGCGTAGTCCATCTGTATTTTCAACACATCGTTAGTAATGTACTTATTTGAATTTTGTAAAGGAATATTATTTGTATAAATATTCTTTCTATGATTATTTATTGTTCTTGAAATTGAGAATCGTTTGTTTAAAGGGGTTTTATTAATTGTATCAAGAAACTGAATAATAATTTTTATTAAATATTTTCCTGAAAAATAATTAGGGATTTTGTTAGTATTTTGTTTTTGAAAACTTTTGTTCCTTTTGTTATTATTTTTAAGAATTTTAAAATCATAACTGTTTTTCAAAGTGTCTGGTGGGGTAAAGTTTCCACTTTCTATCTTGTCAAAACAACTTATAGGAATATCATGATATTCCTTTTGTAAATGTGGGTACTTGATGTTCCCCATAATACCCATATGGTGCTCTTTTTTAGTCAAACTACTAATGTGTTTTTCTGACTCAACACTAGTGTTAGAATCAAGCAAGTCATCATGTTGTAGTGGAGCACTGTCAGAAAAAAGCCTTGGTCGCGAGTCAGATCTACAATTAGTCTCAGAAAAATCAGCAAATAAGTTAGAAATTTTATATGTAATTTATTTATCTGATTGTGGCTCATGAAGCTTGTAGTACTCTGTAGTATGACCCGTCTTATGATATTTTGAATACTCAGTATTTTTATGCCAATTTTTATTAGAATATTTTTGTTCTGTAGGTTTTTTGTAATTTCTTAGGTATTTAGAAGGATATTTATTAGGGTCTATATTAAATCGTTGAAATGTTCTTAATTTGAATTCCCATTTGAGACATTTCTCGTGTTGTAAATCATGATTTTTTTTAAATTTTCTCTTTTGGGCTATACTAACTAATTGATCATAAGTGATATTAAGGTATTATCTGTTTATCACATATTTTCCTAATCCTATTTCTGATCTTTTCACTTAAGAGTACAGATAATTCTGCTAAGAATTTTTCTTTCCAATACTTTTGATTAGAATATTCTCCTAGCATGACTCTAGTGAAAAAAGTATTTTTATAAATTTGAAAATTGTCAAGTTTTCTATATCTTGGATTTGAAAATAATTTAGTATTTTTATCTTTTAAATGAGAAGGGTTTCTTATAAAATACCAAGAAATTGCTGTAATTAACTTGGAGACTGCATCTTGCTGTATATTATCTTTTTCATCTAATTTTGGGAAATCTTGCTGTATATTATCTTTTTCATCTAATTTTGGGAAATCATGACTTGTGAGATAATAGTCCCACCAATCCTTTAACTGACCAGAAAACCCTGTTATAAAGATTTCTGCTGTAGCTCTGTCTTGTATTCCACTTTTGGTTTTATAAGTGCTTGCAGACATTGTTATTTGTTGTAAAACACTTAAGACTTCATACTCTGATATTCCATTATTCCAATTATAAATAGAAGAGGTATTAAAACAAGATTGGGACCATAGTTTATCTATTTTTAATTCTGGGGAAGAGATATTTTGTTTCTTCCAAAAAAGTCTTACTTATTTTATTAGTTAGGTATTGGAATTGTTTGAACTTTATCTTAGAATCTTGACTTAATATATTTAGTTTATTGGACGCAGAGATGGGAGTGTCTGAGGCTATTAGGTTATTAGAACTGCTAGGCATAAATCCTACCTTACTAATTTGATCTTGCAAGRTTTTTATAAATTCAGTTCTATTTTCCTGTATGTCTTTGACACTTTTACTGGACACTTGATAAGGTTTAAAGATTGGATTTTTTACTTCATGTTTGAAGGAGAGGAATCAATTGACTGTTTGATTTTGAAAATATTTTTTTATTCTATCCAGTTGTTTTCGTAGAGAGTTTAAATGAATATTAGTATAATTATTTTGATCGATTAACGAGTTTTATCACAATCATTAGTATTTTTTAGAGGAATTGCATCTACCTGGATTCCTTGGAAAGACTTAACTCTAATTCCTTGGAAAGGTGGATGGTTTGATTGAATCTTTTTAGATCCATTAATGGGTTCCCACTCAGGTATTTTATTTCGAAAAGTAATGGGATTTGCGTATTTTTTAAAAGGATATTTTATAAAATTTTCAGAAGCATACGTTTCAAACCAATCAAAAAATGAAACTTGAATTTTATTTTCTTCTAAAAACTTATAAAAAGTTTCTCTAATAATTTGTTTATTATTTGAAATGTTTTTGAAGAACCAAGTTCTTTTTTCTAAATTGTTCTTAGCATGAAATTCATCACGTAAGGATTTTTTTTTCAATTCTAAAATCCTTTTGTAAAGTATTTAATTTTTCTAAATAATTTGAAGAAAGTGCTAGATTAGTGAAAGTAATATTATTATCTAATCTGTTGATACCTTCATGTATTACTTCAGGTATTTCTTCTTTGAAACCTTCATGTATCACTTCAGGTATCCCTACAGGGTCATCTATCTTTTCAGGAGATGAACTTGTTAGATCTGAAGAGATTAGATTTTCTGTTTGGTTATCTTCAATAATTTCAGCTTTGTAGTTTTGAATACTTTCTTTATCTTTTTTACTACATAATTCAATGTCTTTGTTTCTATCCTTTTTAGAATCTTTTCTACTTTTCTTTTTAATGAAAATCTTTTTTCGAAAAGGATATTTTATTGAATATTTAGGAGCATAAAAGATCTCAAACCATGTGAAAAACATCATATTTGTTTGATAATCATTTAGAGATTTGTAGTATTTCTCTTTAATAATTTGTTTATCCTTATCAAAGTTTTTAAAATACCATATTCTTGTTTCCGTATTATGATCAGCATTAAAGTTTTTTTTTAATAATTTTATATCAGCTTTAAATTCTATTTCTATAAAGTTCTTTTTCCTGTAACCTACATTCCTAGCCAAATCTTCGGAGGCTGTGGAAGCAGAGTTAGAAGAAGTAGATCTACAGTAAAAGGAATCCATTTCTAAGAAGTTTTAAAATTTTTTGAAAGTTAAATTTTTGCTACAAACCTGAGATTTACGGCTGCCTATCACTCTCGAGGACTTACTTTGACTCAGGGAACACACTCACAAAAATCTATTTCGGCGAAACTTAAAACTCTCAGATCAAGACCACTTTTCCTATATCACCACCCCCTCTAGTTGATAAAGCAGATATTAAATATAGAAGACAAGAGCATAAGAAAGAAGATGGTTAGTGTTAGATAAATTATAGGGCTTGAGCCACCATATAAAAACGAAATAAATAAATAAGTTATGGGGTTTTTAAACCACCATATAAAATAAATTACGAAAATTAAAGGTTATGGGGCTTGAGCCACCATATAAAAACGAAATAAATAAATAAGTTATGGGGTTTTTAAACCACCATATAAAATAAATTACGAAAATTAGAGGTATGGGGCAGAGCCAACCATACGAACAAGAAATTAAATTGCAGAAATTTAAAGTGCGGAATTTAAGTTAATATAGGTGGTAGAACCGACCATATATTAGTGTATATATATATATATATATATATATATATATATATATATATTATATATATATATATATATATAGTTATGGGGCTTTTAAGCCTACCATATAATTATAAGAGCGGAATTTAAATAGTATGGGGCGATTAAACCAACCATACAAGACGGAATTTAAATGCGGAATTTAAATACTTTTAATCATATATATATCGGCTTAGTTAACGGCGGTAGTCCGCCAGAGGTCAAGCAATATATATATAATTATGGGGTATATGATCCCATAAACAAAATTTAAAGACGGAATTTGAACAGCATAACGGTACGAAACACGAACCTTTGATTAAGTAGAACTTGAATTACAAATAATCTTCACTTCTTAAGAGTTTTTGTGAAGAACATGAACTAAACTATCATCTAAGCTATCTTTTATGGTGTTTGAGTGTTTGATATGAAGGCTTGAATTATTCAAGCATGGTGGAGCTTGAGTTGAAAGGGGATAAGAAGTGGAGTTTAGTGGAGAAAGTTGATGGGAGAGAAAGGAGAGGAAAGTGGAGTTTATGGTTTGAATTTGGTTCTCCAAGCTTGTTCCTAGAAATGAAGGCATGGTTGTTTATATAGAGGTTAATGGGGTATTTTGGGTATTTTTCGAAGTGGAGTGGAAGGGTATTTTTGTCTTTTTGTGAAGGGTATTTTGGTCATTTTTTTTAATTCCTAAGCTATTACAGTACAAAATAATATTACAAATTTTTCTAAAAGTTATTACAATAATTTGAAAACTAATCTAAAATTTCATCTTCATCTGTTTCATGTCCGATTTCTTCTAATTTCCATTAAGATTGTGGATAGTCTTCTTTAAATCCTCTTGCTAGTTCTTCCTTCTCTTTAGTCTTGTATTGTTGATCTATTTTTTTTTTAACAAATAAAATTTACTACATATATCCGTCATTTCCAAAACTTGGGTCACAATCATCATCCAAGTTAATAGCTGGTTCTTCTGAAGTTTGTATAATCCTTGAAGGTCCTGGAAGAAACTTTTGCATGACGGCTCGTACTTCATTCATGTCTTTTGCTTCTGCTAGTCTGGCTGCAATTTGTGATTTATGTTCTATAAATTCTAGTTTTTGTATTATTTTAGAAGTTTGATTATTCATAATCCATATTTGTACTTTGTAGGCTTTGACACTTTTAGGAGGAATGTATTTGTCCCACCATTTCACCTTGAATCTTCTACGCAGTGTCGGGATTTTTTGATAATCTGCTTCAACGATCCAGGAAAGAACCCATGGAACAAAGAACTTTGCACAAAAGAGTGACAACGGAGTGAATTTTCGTTCTGTTGGTGTAGGATCATAATGTGTCTTAAAAACTTCAAGACTTTCTTTAACATCTTGTCTTAGAATCTCAGGACATGAACCAAAGCAATCCCACCATGTAATCCACCATAGAGGCCAATAAT
>BMAC01000134.1:589599-603952 GCA_014905375.1 Phtheirospermum japonicum
AAAGAATGCTCAAACTCCAGACGACACCAGATAGAAAGATGGAGATCCAGAATGATAGCTAATGAATCGGGTGAAAAAATAGGAATACAAAACGACAGAGGCCAAAGTCATCTTATATATCAAAATTATATATATAAGATATATGTAAAAGAAGATAGAGACTCGTTAAATGATGAACCATTCTATATCCCAAAAAATAATACAAATACTCGTTGCGAAGGATATGTGGAATGGTACAAATACAATGAAGACGAATATGCCATGGAACAGATTTCAGACATCATAAGAGAAATCGAATATGAAACAGACGAAGATGAAATTTTAGATTAGTTTTTAAATTATTGTAATAACTTTTAGAAAAATTTGTAATATTATTTTGTACTGTAATAGCTTAGGAATTAAAAAAAACGAAAATGACCAAAAAACCTTTCACAAGAAAGACAAAAATACCCTTCCACTCCACTTCGAAAATACCCAAAATACCCCATTCACCTCTATATAAACAACCATGCCTTCATTTCTAAAAACAAGCTTGGAGAACCAAATTCAAACCATAAACTCCACTTTCCTCTCCTTTCTCTCCCATCAACTTTCTCCACTAAATTCCACTTCTTATCCCCTTTCAACTCAAGCTCCACCATGCTTGAATAATTCAAGCCTTCATATCAAACACTCAAACACCATAAAGGATAGCTTAGATGATAGTTTAGTTCATGTTCTTCACAAAAACTCTTAAGAAGTAAAGATTATTTGTAATTCAAGTTCTACTTAATCAAAGGTTCGATTTCTCTTATGATGTCTGAAATCTGTTCCATGGCATTTTCGTCTTCATTATATTTGTACCATTCCACATATCCTTCGCAACGAGTATTTGTATTATTTGTTGGGATATAGAATGGTTCATCATTTAACGAGTCTCTATCTTCTTTTACATATATCTTATATATATAATTTTGATATATAAGATGACTTTGGCCTCTATCGTTTTGTATTCCTATTTTTTCACCCAAATCATTAGCTATCATTCTGGATCTCCATCTTTCTATCTGGTGTCGTCTGGAGTTTGAGCATTCTTTTGAGTACTTGTTATTATATGGAAGAATTGTGTTTGTTCGACTTCCTATCTCATATTCGAGGAAGATGACGTGCTTTGCTGGCTCAAATTTATGCCTAATCCATTCTGGAGAAATTGACTGTATATGTGCCTTAACCCATACTTCATTTGGATAGAATTTTGTCTGGAATTTGGATTGATACTTTTCTATAATGAATTTGAGTTTTTCTCCTAAACCAATTTCCTGTAGGAGTTTTTTGTCAGTTCGAAACAATATCGACTGTACTAACCCATAATCCAAAAGTGTTTGGATTGTAAGTCGTCCTTTTGGGTTTTTGATTCCTATTGGGTGGACAGTCTGGAATGTTTCAAAATCAATGTTGCACCTTGGTATTTTGTATTCAAGCGTGCAATTGCAGTATAGGCTGGAGCAATTTTCACCACATTCTGTTCTATTATGGTAGAAACAATCACTGATTCCTAACCCACTTTTTAAATTTTTTTCTTTTTGTGGGTATTTCACATAGAAATTGGTGGATTTGTTCTTCTTTTCTTTCAAAGCTATTTTTGGCATTTTGGAATATAAGTTCTCTAATCTCAAAGGGTAAAGGTCTTTATTTGTTGGTGTGTGAAGAAGAAAGTTTTTATTGGATCAAGTGAGGAATTTGGGGCAAAAAGGGAATTTGAAATTTGTGGAACTTTGTTCTTACTTTTTTCTTCTGTAAGAAGATCTTTTGCTTCTCTTAGTTCTTTTAAAAGTTCATTCTTCATTTCCAACCTTCCTTTTGTCCATTAAAAGATAATGCTTCTCAGCATCAAGTTTTGATGAACCAGGATTGGTATTGTTTTGATAAATCAGATTGTTTATGTAAATCATTTTTCACAGCCAAAATCCATTATGAAATTGGTTGGGAAAGTTTTGTAAGCATAGTCCAGTGCTTCTTTGAGTTCATAGAACCCATAGTAGACTGGATTTGGAATATTAATATAATTCCTTATATTATTCCATCCTTTGAAAACTCCTGTTTCTCGTCCATTGATTATCACAAAATACTGGAACTTGGTTTTATTTGTAAAATACCACTCTAGAGCATTCAAACTCTTGAGTAGCTGAGTATTGTTGTTTCAACTATGGAAAAATATTGTCCAGCAGTATTTGGTGATCATTTGCAAGCTTATTACCTTGTATGCTCCGGAAAGGATAATTACTTCGGCTGAGTATTATATTCCCAAATCGGCAATGGGCGTAGTCCATCTGTATTTTCAACACATCGTTAGTAAACGTACTTATTTGTATTTTGTAAAGGAATATTATTTGTATAAATATTCTTTCTATGATTATTTATTGTTCTTGAAATTGAGAATCGATTGGCAATGGGCGTAGTCCATCTGTATTTTCAACACATCGTTAGTAACGTACTTATTTGTATTTTGTAAAGGAATATTATTTGTATAAATATTCTTTCTATGATTATTTATTGTTCTTGAAATTGAGAATCGATTGTTTAAATGGGTTTTATTAATTGTATCAAGAAACTGAATAATAATTTTTATTAAATATTTTCTTGAAAAATATTTAGGGTCTTTGTTAGTATTTTGTTTTTGAAAACTTTTGTTCCTTTTGTTATTATTTTCAAGAATTTTAAAATCATAACTGTTTTTCAAAGTGTCTAGTGGGGTAAAATTTCCACTTTCTATCTTGTCAAAACAACTTATAGGAATATCATGATATTCCTTTTGTAAATGTGGGTACTTGATGTTCCCCATAATACCCATATGGTGCTCTTTTTTAGTCAGAATACTAATGTGTTTTTCTGACTCAACACTAGTGTTAGAATCAAGCAAGTCATCATGTTGTAGTGGAGCACTGTCAGAAAAAAGCCTTGGTCACGAGTCAGATCTACAATTAGTCTCAGAAAAATCAGCAAATAAGTTAGAAATTTTCTATGTAATTTCTTTATCTGATTGTGGCTCATGAAGCTTGTAGTACTCTGTAGTATGACCCGTCTTATGATATTTTGAATACTCAGTATTTTTATGCCAATTTTTGTTAGAATATTTTTGTTCTGTAGGTTTTTTGTAATTTCTTAGGTATTTAGAAGGATATTTATTAGGGTCTATATTAAATCGTTGAAATGTTCTTAATTTGAATTCCCATTTGAGACATTTTTCGTGTTGTAAATCATGATTTTTTTTAAATTTTCTCTTTTGGGCTATACTAACTAATTGATCATAAGTGATATTATTATAAGGTATTATCTGTTTATCACATATTTTCCTAATCCTATTTCTGATCTTTTCACTTAAGAGTACAGATAATTCTGCTAAGAATTTTTCTTTCCAATACTTTTGATTAGAATATTCTCCTAGCATGACTCTAGTGAAAAAAGTATTTTTATAAATTTGAAAATTGTCAAGTTTTCTATATCTTGGATTTGAAAATAATTCAATATTTTTATCTTTTAAATGAGAAGGGTTTCTTATAAAATACCAAGAAATTGCTGTAATTAACCTGGAGACTGCATCTTGCTGTATATTATCTTTTTTATCTTTTTCATCTAAGTTTGGGAAATCATGACTACTGAGATAATAGTCCCACCAATCCTTTAACTGACCAGAAAACCCTGTTATAAAGATTTCTGCTACAGCTCTGTCTTGTATTCCACTTTTGATTTTATAAGTGCTTGCAGCCATTGTTATTTGTTGTAAAACACTTAAGACTTCATACTCTGATTTCCCATTATTCCAATTATAAATAGAAGAGGTATTAAAACAAGATTGGGACCATAGTTTATCTATTTTTAATTCGGGAAGAGATATTTTGTTTCTTCCAAAAAGTCTTACTTATTTTATTAGTTAGGTTTTGGAATTGTTTGAACTTTATCTTAGAATCTTGACTTAATATATTTAGTTTATTGGACGCAGAGATGGGAGTGTCTGGGGCTATTAGGTTACTAGAACTGCTAGGCATAAATCATACCTTACTAATTTGATCTTGCAAGGTTTTTATAAATTCAGTTCTATTATCCTATATGTCTTTGACACTTTTACTGGACACTTGATAAGGTTTAAAGACTGGATTTTTGTAATTCATGTTTGAAGGAGAGGAATCAATTGATACAACTGTTTGATTTTGAAAATATTTTTCTATTCTATCCAGTTGTTTTCCTAGAGAGTTTAAATGAATATTAGTATAATTATTTTGATCGATTAACACTCTTATTAGAGTTTTATCACAATCATTAGTATTTTTTAGAGGAATTGTATCTACCTGGATTCCTTGGAAAGACTTAACTCTAATTCCTTGGAAAGGTGGATGGTTGGATTGAATCTTTTTAGATCCATTAATGGGTTCCCACTAAGGTATTTTATTTCGAAAAGTAATGGGATTTGCGTATTTTTTAAAAGGATATTTTATAAAATTTTCAGAAGCATACGTTTCAAACCAATCAAAAAATGAAACTTGAATTTTATTTTCTTCTAAAAACTTATAAAAAGTTTCTCTAATAATTTGTTTATTATTAGAAATGTTTTTGAAGAACCAAGTTCTTTTTTCTAAATTGTTCTTAGCATGAAATTCATCATGTAAGGATTTTTTATCAATTCTAAAATCCTTTTGTAAAGTATTTAACTTTTCTGAATAATTTGAAGAAAGTGCTAGATTAGTGAAAGTAATATTATTATCTAATCTGTTGATACCTTCATGTATTACTTCAGGTATCCCTACAGGGTCATCTATCTTTTCAGGAGATGAACTTGTTAGATGTGAAGAGATTAGATTTTCTGTTTGGTTATCTTCAATAATTTCACCTTCATTGTTTTGAATACTCTCTTTAGATTTATCCTTATTACATAATTCGATTTCTTCATCTCTAAAAGGATATTTTATTGAATTTTTAGGAGTATAATAGTATTCAAACCATGTGAAAAACAAAATTTCTGTTTGAAAATCATTTAGAAATTTGTAGTATTTTTCTTTAATCATCTGTTTATTATCATCAAAGTTCTTAAAATACCATATTCTTCTTTCTGTATTATAATCAGCATTAAAGTCTTTTTTTAATAATTTCATATCAGCTTTAAATTCTATTTCTATAAAGTTCTTTTTCCTGTAACCTACATTTCTAGCCAAATCTTCGGAGGCAGTGGAAGCAGAGTTAGAAGAAGTAGATTTACAGTAAAAGGAATCCATTTCTAAGAAGTTTTAAGATTTTTTGAAAGTTAAATTTTTGCTACAAACCTGAGATTTACGGCTGCCTATCACTCTCGAGGATAAGTTTATTTAGCAGTAAATTATTGTTTGCTAGCTGTAGTCCATAACCGATACAGGAATATAACTGTAGATGTGCCTAGAGAATAAACCAAGGAAAAGTGTCTCGATTTAGCTTTAGGATTAGAATGTGCCTAGAGAATAAACTAAGAAAAAGTGTTGATTTAGCTTTAGGATTAGGTGTGGGGCCTCTAAATAATTATGTTGCAATGATGTAATGGCTTCAAGAGCAACACTACGAACAAACAAACAAAGTTCCTCTTTTTATTTCATCTTGACAGGCAATGGGATCTTTCGTTTCCTTATTTGTTACTCCCTCCGTCCCGTTCTATCTATCGCATTTGACAATTTTACGGAGATTAAGAAAAATGATTGGTATTATAATTAAAAGTATCAAATGACCATAATATCCTTAAGTTTAAAATAATTAAAAGTGTGAAATAATAAAGGTAGGGGTAAAAGCAGTAAAGTAACCTTTACTTTTTATTGGAAAAATAAAAATTAACAATGATTATCTCTTGAAAATGTAAATGCGACAGATAGAACGGGACAGAAGGAGTATAATATATCAGCAATTTGTTGGTGGATTTTAATTCTCAGATTGTCGTCAATTTTTAGTGACTCTCAATTTTGTTTGACATGCTCAAATAATTGGATTTGTAAATGATATTAATCTGAGGATACTCCTTTCGAGAATTTTTTTTTTTATTTTTTGAAGGCTGCTCTTCCTTTAGCTCCCTTCATCGGCATGTTTCAAATGACTGGATTTAAATAAAACATGCTAATAAGAAGAGCTCGAGTGTCATTGAAAATCTACCAACAATTCCACTTCTTGCTGTTAGACGCGGGACTTCATATGTTGGGCTTGGGCTTCTCATAATTATTCAACTAAGTTACTTATCTCAGTACTTGAGAAGACTCATCTTTTTGCAGCTACAAGATTGTGTCAGTGCCATCATCATTCATCAATTCCTTCTAGGTATAACTCACACTTGTCTCGTTTGCATAAATTTGATATTTTTGGTTACAACTCTTGTGTTTAGGTGAAAGAAAGCCATTTTATTCTTCTCGTCTTCAAGAGCTTGCTTTTGGCGTATCTATTTAGGTGAAAGAAAGCCAGAGGAAGCTGTTGTTCAAGCTATGCTATCGTCACACCCAGTCTGATGAGTTTTGTCATCTGAGATTAGATTTCTGAAAAATGTAAATATGTTTTTCAGAATTTAAGAGGGTGTTTGGACCTATTCAAACAGAGTTTTTAAAGTTCTTTAAGTGCTTTATGAGAATTGAGAAAACTTCAGACTTTGGAAGTTGTTCTCATATGACTAAAAGGCCGTTCGCATATTCCTTAAGAAAAGTGATATGGTTCTCAATCGCTTATTAGCCAAAATCTAAAAGGGAAATTAAGAGATTGCTTCAGATTCTGATTCTTCTTAACACTACCAAACACAATCTCTTGTCAGCTTCTATAAGAAGTCGAGCAAGGAAAACGTACCTTCATTGGGGCGGGCTACACTCAAATGACAAAGCTCTTCTTCGCCAACGTTGGCCTACTTTGTTGCTTTCAGCCTGTCAAAGCTATAAATAAAGCTTGCTGTTTTGGATTTATGCAATAGCCTCAATACTCCATTGAAATAAATAAATACCCACACACTTGTACAAATGTGTTTCATCTTGTTTGGGGAATAAATGTCAAGATTACTTCCAAATTAAGCACTTGAAATAATAATAATAATAATAATAATAATAATAATAATAATAATAATAATAATAATAATAATAATAATGTGGGGGTGTAGTTTTTGCAATTCATTATTTTGTAACTAGGAAGGATAATATAACTTCTTTCATTCAGTCAACTTCATAATTAAGTTTATTATCCATTCATACAAAAACAAGGTCAGAAATCCAGTTATATGTTAGGATTGTATCTTGGAATATTGATACGAATAACAAATAATCCTGAGTAAAATCAAAAGGGGAAATGGAGTTTACCTCGCAGATGAATCAGCGGTCGGTCCGAGCTGCTTCTTCTTCTTCATCATATCTCTGCTGTAAAAATCAATGCTTACGAATTAATTAAGGCAAAAGACTCATCAGATTACCTATATATATATATATATATATATACACAGACAATAATATAATTGACAAAAGATTATTTATCAAACCTAAACCTTAATTAATTAACTCAGACGACTGCGAACGCTTGACCGCACAACACGATGACCACCAACAAAAAATTATCTCATTTAGAGGGGGTGGAGTGTACGGTTTAATTATAACAAACAACCGCACATCTTACTAATTAGATCTGATTTACTGTAAAGCAGATCCGACAACAGGTTGTTGAATTGAAATAACTACTGTGAATTTACTTGGAACAAATTATTAAAAAAAACAAAACAAAAACTAATCTAATTGTATCTTGAATTAAAACTAGTCTAGATACGTACCGCTTTGACGAGACACGGCGTCGTGTTCGAGGCACATCACTTGTTGTCAGGCCTCCCGTGATAAAACAAAGAGCTCATCATCATCAAAATGCTTTGCATTATTGTCTGGTATCTCCATAGAATTATATCCACCATCACCAGCATCTTGCACCGCATCCTCAGATTCAGCATCTTTTATCTTTTATGATTCTCTCCCTATCCATCTCTATAATTATTCTTAAAAAAAATAAAAAAATTGGAGGGTGTATTCTTTGAAGGGCGCGGATATACGGCACCCCAATAATTTATGAGTTGACCCAAGTAATAAGAACACCCCAAAAACTTTTAAAATATATTTTTTTTTTACTAAATCAACCACACAAACACCCTATTTTACCCTTATTTAATATAATATATAATATAATAATAAACTAAAATAAAAAGAATAATAATAAATTGAAAAAGAAAAGAAAAGGAAAGTGAGAGAGGAAGAAACTGCGAAGAAGAAAGAAAACGCAGCCAGAGGAGAAAAAGTGGGAGGAAAAGGGAAGAAAAAATTGTTTTGAAAAATTCATATAATTTATCGAGAGAAAGAATGGAACGGGGTGAGCCATCAAACGTACGGGATAAGTTTCTCATTGGGTTTGATTCACTTATTAGGTTAGGGTTTGAAATTTTTGAAAGAAATTACCGTGTTCTACTCTGGTTCGTAGAACCAGAGCCATCTGTTCGGTCGAAAATTTCGAACATATAGCCCATGTTCATAAATATAATTCGAACAATATGCACGTGTTCAAATAATATATTCGAACATATGTATAATGTTCGGTCAGAACTTTCGAACATACATCAGTTGTTCATTAAAACCAGATCGAACATATTCGCGATTTTCAACCCCAATAAATAGTAATACACTCAAAAAAAAAAAAAAAATGACTAAAACTGATAGATGTCAAGAATAATAACATTATTCATCTTGTTCTTATCATTATCTTCCATTCTTACAAGTTTTAATGTGAATTTCTTTTAGGTATTGAAACAGGTTTTGGGGATGAAGAAGTTACGAGGATTTAATATGTTTCTGTTTTGGGGTTAACTAATAGTATTTTGGGGTGCGTATATCCTCACATGGTATATATATATATATTAATGTTTATATAATTATATTAATTTTATTTTTTTAATTTTAGTTATATATTGTGAGTAGGGTTATTTCAGTCTTTTCATTAAGGCCTATTTTTGTTTAAAATAATTTGGGGTAAACTCATAAGTTTTTGGGGTGCGTATATCCGCACCCTTCTTTGAAACTTGTAAAGGTATTTTAAAATTTGTTCGACTATAAAATTTGTTTGGATTTTCTTTTATTTTTATTGATTTAAGTAATTGTTGGGAGTTTATAAAATTTTTGCAAAGTCTCATGTTTAAAGATGAGATTTGGTGGTGGAATTTGGTATATATACTTTACATTCAAAGTATAGGAATATCCAGTCAAATCACAATCCAAAAAATATTTGATTTATTAAATACCTCATCACAATTTAAAAATTCAAAATATCTCAAATGAATATTTTGAGATTTTTAAGGACATTTAATAACTTATTAGAAATCTCAATTAAATACATCAACACTTTTATAAATTTTAAAATGTTTTAATTAAATATATCAGAATTTTAAAAAATTTTAAAATATCATTAAAAATTCTAAATGAATACACCCACCTATGCAACAAGATCATTTTGCTCTCAATCGATGAATATAATTGACATCAAGAGATAAAGAAGAGGCAAGTTCCACAAATTTTTTGTTAGATATACTAGGGAGTAAAGGTTGTGGCACAGACTTTGCCCAAAGGAAACTTAAAGTTGTTTAGGTAATGAATTCGGTACTCCCTCTCAAGATGATAGTCTTACGGTTAATTTCACACAAATTAAGAAATCAGCAGTTTATATAGTTAAATTATTAATTTAGTTAATATTTTTTAATTATATCCTTCTTAAATTTATTAATGTCAATTAATATTTATGAAAATCATTGTTGAAATTAATATATTTCTTATTGGAATAGTAAGATTTTGTATTGTAATCATCAATTTTCAATTTACCATATAGAAACCAGTATTTCAAAAATATAAATTAAGGATGTGTGTGGAAATGAAAAATTAATGATATACTAAACATGGTAACTGAACTATCTTTATGGGACTATCTTTGTGAAAATGAAAAATTACTGCTCGGAACGCATTGAGGGCAGGTCGCCCTAATATCACATTATAGGCCGACCTCCCTCGGATGATTAAAAACTTCAAACTCTTCTCCACTTGCGACCCCTCTTTCCCCAATCCCACAGTCAGCGTTAGCTCGCCTTCGGTGTTCATCTGTGCTCCATTGAACGCGTATATGAGCGTATTCACGGATCGCGCCTTTTTCTCTAATTCCATCTGCTCGAGAGAATCCGTATATATGATATTTACTGACACTACAAAAAAATCCGGCAATCCTGACGGCCAAATCCGTCAGGATTCCGTCAGTATATCAAATACTGACGGCCTCCTGACGGATTATGGCCGCCAGTATATTTACGGTCAGGATTGTAGCATCCTGACGGAAATTGTAACCCGCCAGGAATGTCGGCGGATTCGTTGACGGCTTGTGCCGCCAGAAAATGCCCGCCAGTATTCCTGTCGGGTGTTAACCCATCAGCATTACTGGCGGGTACCTCCGCCAGTATTTACTGTCGGGTAACCCGCCAGTATTTACTGGCGGATTTGGCCGCCAGTATTTACTGGCGGAATTGACCGCCAGTATTTACCAGTAATTAATTTTAATTAAATTAATATTAATAATAAATAAATTTTAAATAAAATTTAATTAATTAATAATCAAATTAAAAATAATAGACAAATAAAATTTTAGAGATAATTCAAATAAATAATCCACTAATAAAAAAATGAAAACAAATTATTTCAATAACAAAAAATCGTTTAATCAATCGAATTTATAAAAAATATAACTATCCATCTAAATCTCCACCATCTGGACTACGGGGAGGCCGACGACTCATGGCCCGAGCAACAGCTTCTTCAATCTGCTGTTGGAGCCTCAACTGGGAACGCTCCTGCTCCTCACGGATCCGCTGAATCTCCAGCGCCTGCTCGTCGCGGATCCGCTGAATCTCCAGCGCCTGCTCGTCGCGGATCCGCTGAAGCTGCTCCTGCTGGGACTGCACCTGAGTCTGGAGCCTATGAACATCGGCGGTGGAGGTGGAAGAAGTGCTGCAGCCCTTCTGAGTCTTCCCAAAGCATCCAAGGCCATAGCGTCGACCCTTCCTATTCCCGACGACCTGTAGGTAGACCTCGTTCGGGTCCTACCTGAGGGCTGCTATCATCAGACGACGCAGCACGCCTCTCCTCCAAAGCCCTCTCATAATCCTCCTGATATCAAAATTTTCAACTATTATTAACAAACAACTTTTATCAGATTCTATAATAACTTTTATCAGATTTTATAATAAATCGGTTATATATATAACATATAAAACTTACAGCTATCCTCTGGGCTTTGGGATCCGTAAATGTGCCGTCGGGATTTCGATGATACCTCAGCAGAAGCTCGTAGTTACTGGGCTGCGAACCCGTCTGTGCAGCCTGTATGTAAAGTTACATTTACAATATTTAATATAATGAATTAATTAAAACATATAATTATAAATGTTCAATAATATAATTTAATTACTTAAAATATTATCATTGACTTACAATCTCGGCCGCCTGTCGATTAGCCGGCATGGACCCGCCTCGATGCTTCACTATACCAGTCGAAGGGCCGCCGGGCTCGCTCATCCTGTTCCGCCTGGCCTTCTCAGACTTCTCCACCTCCTCAGGCCGCTGAAACTCCAACAGCCACCTGTTCCAAGTCGTCTCCCCTACAATAGCAGGTATCGTCCCACTCGTCCGATACGCCTTCCTCCACTCGTATATACGACTCTTATAAGACTCCCGCATCGAGATATAGAATGCCGCCCTGATGGCATTCTCGTCGTACATACGAGTGTCCCACCACACCAATCCCTACAAAAGAAATACAATTAGACAAAATAATTAAGCAATTCACTTAACATAAATAAATAAAAAATACTTCAAAATTACCCTAAAACGAGGCCACCACGTCTGACGATGGCTCTCCGGGATGTGCTCGTATTTCCACCCATCTGGGTGGATACGAGCCTCGTGTATAGTCCTGAGATAGGTCGGCAAGTCCTTCGACGGACTCCGTAACCTAAAAATTAATAAGTTTATTTCAATATATGTGAAAAATTAAATTATATATTGAACACATAACAAGATTGATTAAAATGTTACTTACCTATTACCGATCACGACTACCTCGATCCCGGAAGTCCTGACCTCTGTACCAGGCGTGCTCGTCCCCGCCTCATCAGACGGGGTAGGTGGAACAGTATCATCTACGTCCATGTCGGTGGCATCATCCTCATGGTGTCCCGAAGACGATGAGCCGAGAGAAACCCGACGATGATGGGGACCTCTACCAGGCATCTATCATACAACATAGTTTTATTAATAATATTTTCTTTACATAGGTATAATAATTATATATATATATATATATTGTTGTGTGTGTGTGTGTGTGTGTGTGTGTCGTTATAATTTGTTCAGATTATCGTTAACACCCATAAAATTTTCAAACCTCATCCCTAACTTTCAGACTCATCTTCGTAGCTTCCTTCGTCTTCTTCAGTTAAATGTAGTCCATCGCTTTCTGACTCTTCTGAATCATCATTGACCGACTCGTCGTGTTCGTGATTGAGAGGGTCGTTTAATTGAAGTCAACATCCTCTAATTGTATTGCAGGAAATGTTTCGACAACATCTTCTTGGAAAGACTGTTGTTCAGGCACGCGAGGCTCGATATAATCCACTGTCGATCGAGCTTTGATTTGACAAGTTGCCCACCAATCTAGTTTGTCTCGCTTCAAACTCGGATACGAACTGTAGTGCACTTGAGTCGCTTGGGATGCGAGTACAAATGGCTCGTATCGATTGAATTTACGTTTATGATTGACGTCAACGAGCTTATATTGAGGGTGGATTTTCGTTCCGGCTGGAGTTGGATCAAACCACTCACATTTGAACAAGAGCGTCCTTCCGGAAGTTTGAAGCCCGTGATACTCCAATTGAACCACTTCTAGAAGACGACCGTAATAATCCATGTAATCTGGCCCATAATTTGTTCCTCTTATACAAACTCCTGCGCTCGATGTTGATCGCTCAGGACCCATACGAAATGCTGTGAAATCTAAATCCATTAATCTTACAACCGTTGAAAGTGTTCACAACACGTGATGGACCATACGCAATTGACCTCATATAATCGTCATTTACATTGTTCAAAGGATCTCGTGCCTACAATAATTTTATGTTTACGAAGTTATAATATATTTCGATTGTCACTTAATTTTACAGATAATTAAGACTCACGTAGCTCTCGAACCAAACAGGAAATTCAGCGTCCACTTTTCGAGACAGTGCCTCATCTGTAATGTTCGGTTGGTGACGTTTAATACCATCTTCGAACAAACTGCAATTTTATATTAAAATGAAGATTTGTTATAATATCTAATTAGTAGACTTCGATAATTTGGGTTACAACGAATTTGATTAGCTAACCTGATAAAATTGTTGGAGTTCAGAACAATTTAGTAAAACATATCTTCGGGCCTCGGCCAATTCTTCATCCGACAAGAATCTCTTCCCTGCGGCCGAGAAAGCTTTCACCAGTATTTTTGAAAACAGATAGAACATTTGGAGTGTCGTCTTCATCATTTTGAACTTCTTCATTACGATGTAAGTTTGTCCTTTTTGTGGAGACATTATCATCGAAGTAATACGAAACAAAATTCGACGCCTCCTCAACTAGATATGCGTTTGCTATTGATCCTTCAACACACGCTTTATTCCTTACATTGTTTTTCAACTTGCGAAGATACCTCTCAAAAGGATACATCCACCTGTATTGCCACTGGACCAGCAATTCTCGCTTCGTATGGTAAGTGGACGGGCAAATGTTCCATTGAATCGAAAAAACTAGGTGGAAATATCATCTCAAGTTGACAGAGTATTAGGGAATGTCACGCTCTAAACGACTCATATCAGCAGTTCCTATAACTCTCGCACTCAGATCTCTGAAAAATAAACTTAACTCTGTCAGTGCCTTCCACACTGGATGAGGAAGCAGTTCTCGAAATGCAATTGGGATCAACCGCTGCATAAACACGTGACAGTCATGGGTTTTCATCCCGTACAATCTCAACCCTTTCATATCAACACAGCGACCTAGATTTGATGCGTACCCATCAGGAAATTTGATAGCCTTTATCCATTCACACAATGCAACTTTCGACCGCTTATCGAGCGTGTACGACGCTTTGGGATACTTTCCTGATGCGTCTGCATGAAGCTCGGGACGGTGACAGTATTCTGCTAACTCATCTCTTGATTTTACTGTGTCTTTTGTCTTCCCTTTGACATTCATCACCGTGTTAAACACATTATCAAAAACATTCTTCTCAATGTGCATAACGT
>BMAC01000134.1:603977-615453 GCA_014905375.1 Phtheirospermum japonicum
CTCTCTTCTCTTCTCTTCTCTCTTTTCTGAATACAGACGCGCAGGGGAGGGGGCGCAATTTTTAGGGTTAATTTCCTGACGGCCAATGGCCGTCAGGACTAGCGGGCCTTTATTTTTTTTTATTAAAAATAGTATCCTGACGGCCATGGCCGTCAGGAGTAGCGAAATTATTATTTTTTTAATTAAAAATTATATCCTGACGGCCTCGACCGTCAGGATCCTGACGGCCAAACCCGTCAGCGACGCCAATTTTATATACTGACGGGTATGCCCGTCAGTATAATTAAGCGGGATAAACTCCCGCTTTCTCTCTGGCGGGTTACTGGCGGTCTATAATGCTGACGGCCAAAGCCGTCAGCATATCCGCCAGCAAAGTCGGCCGCCAGGAAGGCCGCCAGAAATGCTGGCGGCTTTTTGGCCATCAGTAAATCCGCCAGGACTGCCGGATTTTTTTGTAGTGTGAGCTCCCGTTATCTACAAAGATTCTGCCGACTTCGTATCCTGCGATCTCTGCCTCGATTACTAATGCATCATTATGATCTTCCTGTAGCCCGCGTCGATTATTAGGACCAAAGGAGATGATCGGCCCTACCATCCGAGATTGTTGGCTCACACTAGTGACCTCCCACGTTCCTAAGCGAGCAGACTTAATATGTTTTTTCCGCGCAGCGTTGGAGTCACCATTTGTCGGTCTGCCAGAGATCATGTTTATCCTTCCCTTGTTCCTTCGTTGACCATTACGCCCCTGATTCCCCTGTTGTAACTGCTCGCGACCTGGTCTTGGGGTGGATCTCTTGGTGGTGGTGGAGGTAAAGGTCGCTCTTGTTCTTTCAGTTCTCTATCTCTATAAATCACTTCCTTGAGATGTCCCGCTTTTATGAGTCTTTCTATCTCCTCCTTAGGTGCCTGCAACTTTCAGTAAAATGTCCGTAATTGTTATGAAATCGACAAAAAGAATTGGTCCTGGGGTGTGTAAGAATTAGCGTGCGATCCTCCGACCACTTTATGGCATTGGGTACCAAGCGTTCCATAATAGAAAATATTTTAGCCAGCGGATAGGCCAATGGAGTGAAATCTTCATTCTTCCAGTTCTGCACATTCGCCTCTTGCTTCCTACTAACTTCTTCATTTGAGGTCAAGAGCCCGCGCACTACCCTCCTAGGCTCCCTCCTTGACTCCCTTCTAAATTCACTTCTTTCTACACTTCCTCCCCGATCCGCGACCTCTCGACCAAAACGCGTCTGATGCTCTTCCTCAACTTCCTCTACCTGTATATACTTGTGGTACCTTGCCAAGAACTTGTCATACGTCCGGGCTTCTTTTTTAACCAAAGATTTACGTAAATCCTCCCTCCTTAATCCCTGGTGTAAGGCTCCAACCTTCATTTCATCAGTAGCAATAGGTACCTCCAGAGTGGCGCTGGTAAACCTATTAATATATTACTTTAATGTCTCATTGGGTCGCTGCACCATAGTGAAAAGCGATTGTGCCGTTTTCGCGCTCTGCCGCACACTGGAAAACTGCTTGAGAAAAGCAGCTCGCAACACCTGATAACTAGTAATTTTTCCTCGCAGCAACTGATAAAACCAGTTTTGCGCGATTCCTCTTAAAGTGGACACAAAGGCTCGACAAGCCACAACATCCGTGTAATTATGCAACATTCTGGACATCTCAAAGAGCTGCAAATGCTCAATTGGATCTGTAGTTCCCCGATACTGTATTTCTAACGCTGTATACCCCTTAGGCACGACGACCTATAACATATCTTCCGAGAAGGGGTGTCTTTCATCTCCGTAAAGTTTCTCTCCTTCCACTCGTTTCTGTAATTTTAGCATGGCCTCCTGCAAATCTCTAAAATCCTTATTCTCTGTTCCCAGCTCGTTTCCACTATATCCACTGCGATTCTTACAAGGCTTCTCTGTAGACTCGCCATCCGTCTCCGAGGTCTGGGTTTCGCTTTCGCTAGCATATTTATCATGTCGGCGACCTCGTCGCTGGTCATGACTTTGTTTCACCTTCACTCCTTTTCCCTTGCGCTTGTGAGTTATGGACGCAGTAGAGCAGGATGTGTCCTCGTACTTACGTTTACTCCGACCCCTCTTTCCATGAGAAACCTTCTTGGACGGAGACCTCTCGTTCCATTTCACCTTCTCGTCTACCGGCATCTCCTCCCACTCCCTGTTAAGATCATCCTTCTTCTCTTTCGGAGTACCCAGCCCGCTGGCTAGATACCTATGCAACTCCTCCTGTTTTTCCAAGGGCACAAAATCCATAAGCCCCTCTAGGAATTCTTTGTTGATTTGACAAGGCTTGTCCTTGGGCAAGTCCTTCCATTCTTTCGTTCCTA
The DNA here is from genome assembly GCA_014905375.1 of Phtheirospermum japonicum. NCBI lineage: Eukaryota > Viridiplantae > Streptophyta > Magnoliopsida > Lamiales > Orobanchaceae > Phtheirospermum > Phtheirospermum japonicum. The sequence goes on from BMAC01000134.1 coordinate 606,325, forward strand.
TATGAATTACTTTTTGCGCCACCACCTCCGACGTCCTCAAACTTTCCACTGGTTCCTTTCCGTCCCGACACTTTGGGGAGGGTGGTGGTGCACCATCCAGGTCCTGGAATGTCAGATCCACCTGTGTAGGTGTCCGCCCTCCTTTTATCATACTCTCTTCATCGACGCCCGCCGTCTTGTCTTTCTTTGCCTGTTTGTCCGATTCAGAATCATAATGCAGGGTTCTGGGTATTATGTTATCCCTCATGTTTTCTTTACGAGATTTATCACGCCTTTCGCTCAAGGACTCAATGTCCCTCTTTCCCACAGACGGCGTCAATTTGATAAGTTCAAAAGGTTGATTTACCAAATACATAAGGTACTAACCTCAAAACAGATATCAGCGACCTGAATTAGATCTTGAATATGTCACAACGACTTGCCAAGCCTTCTTCGAATCTCCTAGCGACCTAGCTGGTCCTGCAAAACAGCACCTTCAGACGGCTCGGTGATCAGACCCGTGAAGGTCCTCCGATACTTAAGTCAAAAGCAAATATAAAACACTCAATACTTCTCTTGAATAATATAAAATGCGATTATGATACGATAATAATAATGAGAGGTAGACACCTCCTTTTATACAGATACAAAGAATCCCCTCGCCTAGGGTTACCTTCTTCCACCACAATTCCATAAATATCAAGACTCTGCCACCGCCTCAATATTAGGATTTCTCTCATATGGTAAGTTCCCATACATAACAAATCTCTTACCGTAATAGGCCTGGACCCAAATCACTCATACTAAGCCCACAGACTCAATATTCACAAAACCCATAACCGAGCTCTAACACCACACAAAATACAAGAGATCACGACCTTACATGAGAACTCATCCTCATACTACAGGTCGCTACTCTATAAAACCAGCTCGCTCACTTCTTCCATCGAAACCGCTCATCTCGCCCACTTCCCAGAGGAACACCCTCTTTAGGAAATGCGGTCACTTATCACAAACATACTCACATATTAATTAATATTAATCATTAACATTTTGGTCCGTATCACACACAAAACTCAAATGTTTCAAACAGAATTTTTTTTACACCCGCACGTGGCCTTAATCTCCTAGAACAAATGAGTGTGGATAATATTTAAGAAGAGAGCTCACACAGGGACAATCATTGCTAAACTGGCATTAGTTTATCTCGACAATATTGAGTACCTTTCTGCATGATTTGGCAAGATGAAAAGTTATTTTCACGAGTTTAATGTAGAAATAATTACAAAATTATCCCGGAAGTTTAGCCTAATTACAAAAAAATTTAAAATTGAAATAATTATAGAAACCCCATATATGTTTGAGAATTACCAAAGGAAAAAAAAGGGTTGATTTTATTTTGAATTTAAGGAGATAATTATTTTTACAAATCTGTGTTTGAAATATTTTTTCTTATAAAGGGGGTAAAGTGTAATGTAGAATCCAACCTCAAATAATTTTCTTTTAATTTTGAAAAAGCTGCTTTTTTTTTAATCAACTTAAAATTACGGTGTTTGGTAATTAACCCTTCAAATTTAGGAATTTTTAAAGAAGAGTTTTTTTAAAAAAAATATTCTAAATCTCGGGGTAGTTTTTTTATAAGTTAACACTTGAAGAGTATCTAGAACGCATCTTATGAATTAAAAAATGTCAAATTTCTTTGCATACATAGATAAGATCAATAACAATATGGATTGAGTACCAAAAAAAAAAAAAAACACTATATAACCCCAGATAATTCTTATCAATCTACAAAAAAACGTTTAAAAAATCTAAAACAACTCAAGTAAAATTGCAGGAAAAATAAAAAAGACCTTGATACCAATTTGATGGTTATGTGAACTTTAGACAATTTGATGGCTCCGCCTTGTTTTCCGAGGACAGCTCAACAGTTTTCGGCATTGACGACTATCATTGTTCTGCAGAATAAAGTATGAAAGCATGTTACACATATTCTAGTATGAATTCCTTCTCGTAACTTTGTTCCCCATAGTTTTTATAACTTCGATCAAAGTGAAACATGTCTACTTTCGAACACAAACTCATGCATGCCATTTTGCAATTCGCTAAAAGAACGCCATGAAGTGAAACATATCTCTCTTCAAAACCAAACTCTAGCATGCCATTTTCCATCTAATAACAGTTTCCCATAATTTTCATTCCTTATGATTTGAGCCACATCAAATTAAGGATTGACTAAAAAATTGTCCCAAAATATTAGCAGCTTCATTTTGAAACATCACGACAATGAGACAAAAATTGAGTTACATGAAATGAAAAAGGAAAAGCAAAGCTTACCAACTTCTGATCATGATTAATCACAAGTGAACCAGTCATTCTGTTTCCTACGAGGCTTTTCAATGTTGTTGAAAATAAAAGGTGAGTTGGGATGCTAAAGAATTGAATAAATAAAGAGAAAAAGGCAATGATTACAAACAAAACTACATATAATGGCTAAATCACCATTAATTGGAGCTTACACATTTAGGGTAATTATAAATGTTGTTAAGATCATTATGATGGGTTCACTTAAATAAAAAAATAAATAATAAATCATTTTGAAGTAGGACCTCATCAACGCTAACATTTTAAATTAATATAAAGGCATCCTCCATGCTGTCGCAATTACATTATAGATGCATCAACAAGAACAAAGATACCTAATTCCCTCCCACCCCTGGATCCAAATTCCGGTTTTTGATTCCCGGGTTGAAATAGATCTGGATACCTCTGGGTCGGGATCTGGTCCCCAAATCTGAGGATCCATTTTTCAACAAAAAAACTGCAGACAAATGACTTTTTTTTTTTTTTTTAATGTATAAGAGTTGACAGCTCTTTTAAAACTCAAAATAATTTAAGATTCCAATAAAAGTGCCCATAAATATATTTCAACCCTCATAAATGTAACCAGAAGGGTGCGGATATACGCACCCCAAAATATTATTAGTTGACCCCAAAATATTTTAGACAAAAATAGTCATAAATGAAAAGACTAAAATAACCCTACCACAATATATAATTAAAATTGAAAAATAAAATTTATTCAATTTAAAACACTCCAATATTTTGTTTTAGAAGGATTTCGATGGACCTGAAATTGAACGTGTCGAGGACGACGAAATTGTTCTGGTCGTACGAAAGGCCTTCGTAATTGTGGCCGCCTCTGCAGATTTTGAGTTGCTTGGCGCATTTGACGGCGGCGCTGACGTGGACCTCCTTCGTGGGGGTGATGATGGTGTTGGGCCTGAGAGTGGTGGAGACGTTGAAGCGGCGGTTATGGATGTAGGAGTTAAGGACGTTTGTGAAGAAAGGAATTTGGGGGCTGTATAGGATTTTTGCAATTTTGTCCTTTGGGATTTTGTTTTTTGAAAAGCACCGGGAAAGTGAGTCGTAGATGGGAATTGCAAATGTTGATGATGCAAAAGCATTAATGAGAAAACAGAGGAAAATGAAGACAAAAAGATGTTTCTTCATTTTTACTTCCATTGTAAATTCCAAGAGAATAGAATTTGGCATTTATACACAGKGAACTACAAATCAAAATCAACCACACTAAAATCTAAATCGAATTGAAGTTTCAGAGGTCAGGTTCGATTTGACCAAACTACCAATTCATTCATAATATGGTTTTATTGGAATGGAAATTTGGAATAATTACAGAAACACTCGAGATATACCCCACTTGGTCCGCATGTTGATAGTTCAACCAGTTGTCCCACCGAGAAGTCTTGATTTTTCTTTTTCATCTCTGATTTTGATATTTTTGTGACCTTTATCAGTTGAATATTAAGGATATTAAGGAATGTGCTATTTAAATATTTGTTACTTTTATTTTATTATTATTCCTTTTATTTTATTTTTATTATTATATTATATGGGGATAAAATAGGATGTTTGGGGGGTTGATTTAGTAAAGATAAATGTATTTTAAATTTTTTTGGGGTGTTCTTATCAATTGGGGTCAACTAATAATATTTTGGGGTGCGTATATCCGCACCCAACCCAGAATGCAAAAGTTTTTTTCTTATTTAGTCTGATGTTTCTTTATATACTTGTCTTTGTTAATTTATCTGGCTTTTAATTGATATCTTTATTTAGTCTTTTAATTGATATCTTTCTCTTAAAAATACTCTTTGTTTAACTAATATATACTCCCTCCATCCCACAAAAATAATCCACTATTTTATTTTCGTTCGTACCACAAAGATAGTCTGCACCACTGGACTTCAACTTGAGATAACTGCGAAATATGTAGCTAACAGCTGGAATCTGTTCAAAAATATGACAATGAGTACCAATGATAAATTTGAATTATTATTATACACACTCGACGTGCCAATTAATAGACGAAGCATGCTAATTCATATTTACCCGTTTCCCTTTCGTGTCATTATAAACAGTATTTCTAAACGGAAGAAGCAGAGCAGCATATAGACAAAGCCTATCATCCTAAAAAAAATACACAAAAATAGGTATAATGTAACCAAACAAAAGTTGATTGCCCGAAAATAGTAAAATTAGAGTACTTGGGTCAAAATTTTGAACATACATCCTTACATTTCTAAACTATTGACATTTATCTGGAAACAATAAATTTAATAATAATGTATGGATGAATTTCTAACTCACACCAAAGGAGGATGAGCCTACTGACTGCAAAAGTCTCCATGTTGTATCCATGTAAGCAACACAAAGCCTACTCATATATATAACTAATATAAAGAAAGGTGAGATCCAAGCAAAATTAAAAATAATCCAAATTAGATTGCAGTAATATCAATAGGAAAATCAAAAGACAAAAGATAAGATTATACTCATTGTTTATCAAAAATTTAGAAAACAAAAATAAAAAAGACCACATGCCCACGCTTAAAGATACCTTTCACATCCTTCCGGTGTTGGGGGATCCAACGAATTTGGAAGACTAAATACAGCCCAAAAGAGCTGCAACTCAGAAACATACGTCATAGCAATCACTGGCTGATTGCCAGAAATCATAAGATCAATCTGCAGAATGGTATATATATTAAACAACAGATATTAAAATAAGAAAGGGAAATTCATTAGATGCACATGAAAGCATACCTTTTTTTCCCTTCTCCAAAAAAAATGAAAATTCAGAATATAAATGCAAATCTATTTTATGGCTTTTTTTCTCGCAGCAGCTTTTTCGTCCTCTTTCCCATATTTACATTCACAAGTCTAATACTTAGAAACTGGGAAAACACAAATTGAAAAGAGGAACAAGTACAAACTAAACTTTTATGTAATTATATAACTAGACAAAATGCGAATTGGGAATAATTATTTTCTAATTAACATGTAATTAGGTCAGAAAATAGTGATGACGGAGGAAAGTATGAATCACGGCTGTGTTATCTACCTAATTAACATATAATTAGGTCAGAAAATAGAAGAAAAGGCACAAAATTAGGTCAAAAATTTTCTGCAATCTTATTCACTGTAAATGAATATAAATTGACAAAGATCTTACGAAATAAAATAAACATCTTATGAAATTGAGGAGGCGCGACCCACATGTATCACTAAAATTCTTATAAAATATTATTAATTTATTATTGTTGAAGGAAAAACACAATTAGTGTGCCTTTGTCAATAAATTATTGATGAGGGTAATTTAGGTATTCATTAGCCTTATGTAATAATGGAACTGAGTAATCGGTACCCTATATAAAGGGCTCCCTTGATTAATGAGAACTCTAATCATTCTCCGTCTCTCTTTTGTCTCGTACCTTTTCTGCTTTACTTTTACACTTTTCTGCTTCTACTTTTACACGTTATCAGCACGAGATTGCTCTTGAATTTTTGAAGGTATAATCGGACAAATCAAATTGTTTTACAATGTACAATCAGACAAATCAAATTGTTTTACAAGGTACCTTCAATCCTCATTAATTATTTTGACAATTATTAATTCTATTCTGAATTTCTGCGTTTCTGCTTCTACTTTTACACGTTATCAGTGTTATGAATTTCGTTATCAGTGTTATGAACTTCTATGCGTATGCGTACGTAGTATTTTAGTATTCTGTTTTGCGTCTTTTACATGTTATCAGTGTTATGAATTTCGTTATCAGTGTTATGAAGAATTTCTATGCGTATGCGTACGTAGTATTTTAGTATTTAGTATTCTGTTTTTAGTATTTAGTATTCTGTTTTGCGTCTTTTACACGTTATCAGTGTTATGAATTTCGTTATCAGTGTTAGTATTTAGTATTCTGTGTTATGAGTATTTTAGTATTTAGTACGTTATCAGTGTTATGAATTTCGTTATCAGTGTTAGTATTTAGTATTCTGTGTTATGAGTATTTTAGTATTTAGTATTCTGTTTTGCGTCTTTTACACGTTATCAGTGTTATGAATTTCGTTATCAGTGTTAGTATTTAGTATTCTGTTTTGCGTCTTTTACACGTTATCAGTGTTATGAATCGTTATCAGTGTTATGAATTTCTATGCGTATGCGTACTTAGTATTTTAGTATTATGAATTTCTATGTTATCAGTGTACGTTATCAGTGTTATGAATTTCGTTATCAGTGTTAGTATTTAGTATTCTGTTTTGCGTCTTTTACACGTTATCAGTGTTATGAATTTCGTTATCAGTGTTAGTATTTTAGTATTCTGTTTTGCGTCTTTTACACGTTATCAGTGTTATGAATTTCTATGCGTATGCGTACGTAGTATTTTAGTATTATGAATTTCTATGTTATCAGTGTTATGAATCGTTATCAGTGTTATGAATTTCTATGCGTATGCGTACGTAGTATTTTAGTATTATGAATTTCTATGCGTATGCGTACAGTATATATTGATCTGATTCTGGTTCTGCCTTTTGGGTTATGTGCTTTGTTGAAAAAATAATAATAAATAAATAACAAAACCTGGCCAGATTCGAACCCGAGTTGGGGCTTGCATGTTTAGTTACTGTGACCGCTCTGTTATACTTATTATTTGACAATTCTTGAATCTGTTTTTGTTTTTATATAACTGTTCCTTTCCCGTTGAAAAAAAAAAGCATCATACTGTGAGATTGTTTATTAATTTTCTCTTGAGGATTTTTTAATAATACTCATGTGCATATTCTCATGATAATGGAAATTCATGAGCAAATACAAAATAATATAAACTTGTCATGTGATAAAAGTACTTTCACAAAGCATCGAATAACGTGATATGTGGCCTACGATCTTGAAATCTAATTCATATTCTTGAAAAAAAATTGTAAATCATTACAATTACGTAATCCAAATATCTTCAACCTTGTTTTATAAGATGGTTGAACCCACTCGTCCCGAATTTGAAAAATTGGACTCAGAAGGAATTGAGTACCATCGTTGGGTTTCTGATGTGTAAACTGCTTTCATGGGAAAGGATTTTATATCCACGATCATACCATCCACCGATCCAACAGACAAAGAACCGTCTGATAAAATTAAAACAAATGCCCTAATATTTTTGCGGCGTCATATTGACCCAAGCTTACGCTGGGGTACCTTCAGTTGAAGACACACAATGAACTGGGATGCCCTCAAGGGACGTTTTGGAAACATACATGACACTTTACTTCCAGAACTGACCGTTCAGTGGAATGAAATCCGCTTACTTGACTATAAGAGGGTCAATGACTTCAACAAGGACATGTTGCGCTTAAAAGCACGTCCTACATTCTGTGGAAAGCAAATCACGGAAGATGATATGATACAAAAAACTCTATCCACTTTTTCTACTTCAGCACTTATACTAGAGGATCAGTATAGGCTCGAGTATGGTAACAAAAGAATTACAACTTTTAATAAGTTGGTTAATATACTACAAATAGCTGAGAGACATGATCAGGTTCTCTTGAACAATAATGCTAGAACTGCCGGGACAAAAAAAATCCCGAAACTAATTATGGTTAAGAGAATAGTGGAAAGAACCCCAAAGAAAAGGGGATTGGACATGCTAATCCCCCTCAAAGTGGTAATTATGCACTACGAGGTAGGGGCCGTGGAGGCTCTCCCCATGTATGGCGCAAAGATGGTGGTAGCGCCCCAAGTGGCCATATTGGGACTGGTGGTTATAAAACCAAGGCACCACACGAGAACCCCTCAAAGAAACGAGAGAGAGTTGGAAATGAACCTTGTTATAGATGTGGTGATACTGGGCATTGATACCAAAACTGTCACGCAAGTGATAAGGTAGAAGTCATCTACAAGAAACTTAGAGAGTCTAAAGAACAAGAGACTCACTATGTGAAAATGGAGATCTTGGCGCTGATGTCAACCTCACGATTGCGGACTTCAATGGCAATAAGAACCTTGCTCAGTCACTTGATGTTCCTGATTTTGAGTGATCTACTTCATCTATTTACTTATATTTCAAGATATTTGTGAAGGCATGATTGCCTCATTTTATTGAGAATATGGATTTTGGTATTTTTGAATTAGATTTACTTTGGACAAGACACTTATTTGATTGGATTATTAATAATTTTGTATTTCATTCTAAAGTATTGATTATATCCGACTTTATTATTTACAAAACTATGTGCTTGGTTCAAATACAGCAATAAGATGTGCAAAAATACATCTTACGCATAGAGCTACATATTCGAATGAGAAGTATATCATTCTAGATTATCCACAACACTCCAATGAATTAGAGAAATTCCTCTAACTCTTTACATGACACTATCACCACTTTTACAAGGAATGTCGCGTAGTGAAATAGAGTGCTCAGCTGATAGTGGGACGACTCACACAATTTTAAGGAATAGACAGTTATTTATTGAATTAATTCCTTATAACTCATATATGACTACGATGATTGTGACATCCCAACTAATCAAAGGGCGAGGTACTGCCAAGTTCTTGATGCCTGATGGCACAATGATAACAGTCACAGAAGCTCTATATGCACCTAGAGCAAATCGAACCTTGTTGAGTTTTAAAGATATTCGTGCCAACGGCTATCACTTGGAAACTCACTGTGAGAATGGAAATGAATATATATATATATATATATATATATATATATATATATATATATTATATATATATATATATATATATATATATATATATGATTGTGTTCAAATGATAACCCCGTC
>BMAC01000134.1:620992-632518 GCA_014905375.1 Phtheirospermum japonicum
TTAAAATTATATAAAAATATTTGTTTATTCTGAGTTGATATTAACCAATTATTATGGTTGTGCTTGGCATTTGCTTTTCCTGTATATATATATATTATATATATTACAATTTACATGTCATGCTTTTCTCCGTTAATTTTCTTTTTTTGTGTGTGTATTTGTTTTATTTTCTCTTTGTAGCAAAAGAAAAGGCATAATCAATTTTCCTGCTTTTATTTAATTTTAGTGCACCTGCTTTCATTTTTTTTTACTACTTTCTAGAAGGGTATCTCTTCAGAACCGATGTAAAAAGTGAACCAATTAATGGCGGTTCGAAAACCGCCGTTAAATGTCTTCCAAAACCGCCGTTAAATCCCACTTTTTACGGCGGTTTTAAAAATCGTCGTAATTTTAAAATTATATAAAAATATTTGTTTATTCTGAGTTGATATTAACCAATTATTATGGTTGTGCTTGGCATTTGCTTTTCCTGTATATATATATATTATATATATTACAATTTACATGTCATGCTTTTCTCCGTTAATTTTCTTTTTTTGTGTGTGTATTTGTTTTATTTTCTCTTTGTAGCAAAAGAAAAGGCATAATCAATTTTCCTGCTTTTATTTAATTTTAGTGCACCTGCTTTCATTTTTTTTTACTACTTTCTAGAAGGGTATCTCTTCAGAACCGATGTAAAAAGTGAACCAATTAATGGCGGTTCGAAAACCGCCGTTAAATGTCTTCCAAAACCGCCGTTAAATCCCACTTTTTACGGCGGTTTTAAAAATCGTCGTAATTTTAAAATTATATAAAAATATTTGTTTATTCTGAGTTGATATTAACCAATTATTATGGTTGTGCTTGGCATTTGCTTTTCCTGTATATATATATATTATATATATTACAATTTACATGTCATGCTTTTCTCCGTTAATTTTCTTTTTTTGTGTGTGTATTTGTTTTATTTTCTCTTTGTAGCAAAAGAAAAGGCATAATCAATTTTCCTGCTTTTATTTAATTTTAGTGCACCTGCTTTCATTTTTTTTTACTACTTTCTAGAAGGGTATCTCTTCAGAACCGATGTAAAAAGTGAACCAATTAATGGCGGTTCGAAAACCGCCGTTAAATGTCTTCCAAAACCGCCGTTAAATCCCACTTTTTACGGCGGTTTTAAAAATCGTCGTAATTATTATTATTATTATTATTATTATTATTATTATTATTTGTACTGGGAAACACTCCTTAAATTTTCCTACATTCTCTCTGTCCCATCTTTTTTTTTTTTCTTTTTTCTCTTAATATACTAAACAGATACCACATTATATTCTGGTTTCTTGCCCAAAAAAAAAGTCTTTTACCACTAGGTTAAATTTGTTCTGCACATCTATGTAATTCTGTATGTAGAACGTTTAATTGAAAAACACAGCCAAAACTAATTTAACTATATCTCTATTATCTTCACTTCTATAAACTCTCGAAAAGCATTTGCAAATCAAATCTACAATTACCTATCATGCATATATATTTGCTTGAAATACTAAGGTTAATTTAATACTGAAATTTCTTTTAGCGATGATGATGATGGTTTTTGTTCGAAGGAAGGTTTTCAGGAATTTCCAAAATATCAGTCATAGGAGGCCGATATTTGGGCTTGTGATTAACACAACACAATGCAATATTTGAAGCAACATAAGCACTTCTTTTACAATATTGCCCCTCTAACTTAGTGTCCATGATCCTGAATACCTTGCCATTGTCAAGTACATGAAGCCTTACCCAATTTACCAATATTTTCTCCTCGTGACACTTTGTGTCGTTGATGGCCCGACGTCTTGTAAGAAGCTCTAGCAACACGACCCCAAAGCTATATACGTCGCATTTTAACATTAATTTACCTATTCATTAATTACAAAATCAAATTCAGAGTTCTTACATAAAAACCATAAACTTTTCAAATTTAATGACTTTATAAATATCCCTAAATTAAGAAGAAGTTGTACCTGTAGAAAGATAACGTGGATCACAATAGCCTTCGGTGCCCATTACTCTAGTAGACACATGAGTTTTAGATTCAATTGGACTAGTTTTTGCTAATCCAAAATCTGAAAGCTTTGCAGTAAAATCCTGGGCCATGAAAATCACACCTTCGAATCATTCATTTTAATTTGATATTTTATCTCAACATAGAAACATAGAAATTGCACTAAAGTAAAAAAAAAAAAATCCACTTAAACTGAAATTAAATAAGAACAGCAAAAGAAATTACCAAACATCCGAAAATTCTAAAACACAAACAGCAGAAAACAGAAAAAATACTTAACTAAAATACTCAAACAACGCCAGCAGAAAGATATCACGATAGTCGCCACAAGACCCTATGGTGGTGGTGTGCTTGAAGCGGCGCGAGTTGGGAGCTTGGCTGCCGGAGAAGGAGAAGGAGACGGAGTATGAGGATTTGGTTCAATGGGTGGGACGGGGCTTCGGCTACTAGAGATGTGGATGGGGTATGAGATGGTGACTTGACTGGTGGCGCGTGTGCCGGGGTTTTAGCCGCCGGAGATGGGGATGGAGAACGAGACGGTGGCTTGACTGGCGGCAAGTGTGCAGGGGTTTTGGCTGCCGGAGACGGGGAGGGCGGAACAGACGGTGGTTTGACCGGTGGCGCGTAAGTTGGGATTATGGCCGAGGGAGATGGGGAATTGGGGTCGTGTTCAAGGATTAGGGTGGAGGTAGATGAACTGAAAGGGGCTAGGATTTTTTAGTCAATATTAATTATTTTTTAGGTTTAAAATATATATATTATATATATATATATAATATATATATATATATATATATATATATATATATATTATATGGTTTAATATTTAATGTAGATCGTCGGATGAGACACGGATTCAACGACCCAAAATTTTTTCTTGATAAAGACGAGGATAGGTGACATGGCAGCTTACTATTCTACGGCGGTTCTTATGAAACCGCCGTTAAATGTCATCTTATTTACGGCGGTTTTAATAGAACCGACGTTAAATCTACTGCAATAATTAACTCATGAACTAATTAACGTCGGTTTTCGAGGAACCGCCGTGAATACTTGTTAATTCACGGCGCTTTCTTAAAAACCGCCGTTAATTAGTTCAGTTTTAACGTCGGTTTTCACAAAACCGCCGTAAAATGTACGATTCTACGGCGGTTTTATGAAAACCGCCGTTAAATGACCGATTTAATTTGGAAACCCCGTGAAAAAGTATTTAACGGCGGTTTTTCCAGAACCGCCGTTAATCAGCCGCCTTCGTATCCTATTTCTGCAGTAGTGTGGCTTGAACTCTAACACTGAAGAAAATGTGATAATATGAGTAATATAACCACAACTATTCTATAACCAACAATTATGCACTTTCTCAAGAATCATGTAAATTGAGTAAGTGGAGACTTTCAAAGTTCTCTTGATAGATGTACATATCAAAGAAGGCTGTACACTTTAGGGAGAGTCTCAACATAGGTGTGTTGTACTCTTTTTCCTTAGACCAATTTTATTTTTCCCATTGGATTTTGTTACTTGGCAAGGTTTTAACGAGGTAATGAAGATGTAGAAACATCTTCAATAATGATTGAAGATGTAGAAACATCTTCAATAGGAAATGCATAGTCCAATAACACTAAGAATCTTAGCAGGATCACATATTCAAAGGTATAGTTGCAAATACAATGCACATGGTCCATATTTTCACCATATCATACAAGTATAAGAGATGAGCTACACCTCCTAACATATCTTGCCCAGAAAGTGAGAGAAAATAAAATAGATCCACCATGTAATGCAACTACAAACTACACATTTTGGGGAAGAAGTAACCTACTCTTCCTAAAATATATTTCATCCGTTGGCCTTCCTCAGAAGTTTATTTCGGAAAATGGAAATGAAGATGGAACATAAATCACAAGAAAATTGTAAGCAAAAAATGTCGTATTATTCTAGCTAATCAATTAATGGAAAGAAATAATAATAATCTTAATCCAGTCAGTAAATTAAGTTTCATATGATAATAATATCGACAATATTTTAATGGCCTGGTCATTAACAAGGCATAGTAACTACCTCGCTAAGAATTGCAAAACATCTTAGAACCTTCCTAATTTCACTGTAAACTCCCACGACTGGAAACTACTAATAAAATCTAATAAATCATGAGGAAGAATAATTATATTCCATGGAGGGCAAAATCAGAACCATGAAGAGAAGAACATTGTAACCTAATGCAATGAAATTAGTTAGGCTACATACCAAAGGCAGCTTTCAAAGGGAAATGAGGTTGAAGGCGAAAGGCAACAGAGCATGAATATGAAGCAAAATCAATAACGTAGCTGAAATATTTGAAGGGAAAACAATAAACAACAAAGTAATTTCAATAGTAAAATAAGAGGAGACAATATGGATACCTAGTTAATCAAACATTTATTCTAGAAATAAATAATAATGTGATCGAACCATCGTTGTTGAAACTGTTGCAAGGTATTGGCTAACTGCACCTTGATACAGACTAATATAATCTACAAAATTAATGATCAATAGAGATGGCTTCGATATTAAAAGCTGCACCATAGAACAAAATGATAGCCTCAAATTTTATAAGGATATGAACCATTTTTTTACTATGATAGTGCATCATTTTCTAATCAACCGAATGAAGCCGAAACTTCAAGCTTGGAATCAGATTTCAGACTCATCTAGCTGTTTATATAACACGAGATATTAAATTCATCCAGAATTTAAACTGATAAAATTTTAAAAACTCGAAATACAAATGAGCCAGGCTTTAGAATCTAGTAAAATCTTAAGTACCTGTTATGCCATAAAATTCTGAAAAAAAAAAAAAAAAAAAAAAAGAGTATTGAGAACAAAAATCTAATAATATAGGCCACTTGGTGAACATTCTTTTCTACAAGAAATGTTCAAACTAAAAATTTTATCAGAAATCTAAACAAGGGCTGAGGCAAGAATGTGCAATTATCAACACAAAGAAACAATAAAGAACAAATGATGATAAAGAGAGAGACTTAAAATAAACCCATTTGTGTTTTTTTTTTCTAACTCAACAATCATCCATAACATTGAAGTTTGTTTTTCCAATTATAAAAATAATTGTCTATTTTAAGTCCTACTGGAAAGTCCTCAACATCAAACCAAAATTCGGTGCTTAATTGAACCTACAGATAAAATATAAAATTAAATTTGAAAATTTGGAGGAATGTTGAATCTAAAATACCATATAACCTTGAAAAGGTCTTGTGCACATCCGACCACGGGTTACAAGGAGAAGACAAAATATTGGGGCTGAAACACACAAATTCGTTTATCTTTGAAGAAATCGATACCGGCCACAGATTCTTAAGAGAAATCAAAATTGTTAAATGGCATGGTTGTTTTTTTAAGAAATTTTTGGTGTATGCAGCAAAAGATATAGAGGCTAAGTGATACAAACATCTTGATATTTAAAAACTCAAGTTTTACACTATTTACCTATACATAATGCATTCAAGCTTCACATTATTTAAAGTTTTACATTATTTACCTATACATAATCCAGGTAAATATCATTATGTATAGGTAAATAATGTAAAGCTTAGTCCACACCAAATATTTTATTCTCATCATGTTAAATCAAGTTTGGATACACTAGAATATATATATGATATACTAGAATGTCTTTTCAAAATACGTTCTAAATAATACGATATACCAGAACGCCTTTTTTTAAAACGTTCTAGATATTGAATTTACCAAAACGTCTTTTTTTAAAAGGTTCTAGATATCGAATATACCAGAACGTTTTTAAAAAATACGTTCTAGTATGTGACTCTTTTACTACGAAAATACCACCAGACGACATTCTAGAACGTAGCCTAACGTCTGTTGTAGAATGGTTTTTTTGTACTAGTGTGGCATGGGAGCTCCATCAACAATCATGACAAACACGGATAAATTAGAGTGCAAGTTTACAAATGAACTTTACAAATAATACATATGATGATATGTTGCAAAGTCAAGAATCCATATCAATGAAGATATCCGATGAACTAGATGAAGACTACTTTTATTTATAGAAGCGGACATGGCATGCGGCTGAGTAGAGAGAAAATTCTGAAACTACTCCATAGGAGCGGCTATTGTAGGACTAGAGCCAAAAGTGTCTGCAAAGGAAAAGGTATGTTTAGCATCTGACGAATTAACTGGAGGAGAAATTGTTGAGATGTTGGATGTTACAGGCCTGAAACTTTGTTGTTGCGCTTGAAAGGGAGGTATCCATTCAGAGGGTTGTCGTGCTTGGTGAATTCTATTAAGAAACTTTGGACAATTTGCTTTCCAGTGACCTTGGCCTTTGTAAGATTTTGCAAACATCATATGTAACTTGAAGCCTATTCAGATTGTTAGATGATTATTTAGAAGGAACAACAAAGACAGATGGATTAAGAAGAATCTCTTCTTGTCCATTCCCTTTCTCTAATTGGAATTTGAGACAAAATTTTTCAACCGGAATTAATCACCAAATCAACTGTGGGGAGAGGATTGTGATGCAGGATTATTTCTCGAAGTCCTTCAAAATCATCTTTAAGAGCCATCCGGAACTGGACAGGGCGCGACTCTTCCCTACGAGAAATATATGGGGCATATGCTCGTAGTTCTGCAAATTCCGCGAGAGACAGCTGATCCCACAAATTGGTCATGGAAGAATAAAACTCTTGAATACTCATATTGTTTTGTTGAATAGCACGAGAATCTCCAACTGATACTGCTTAGTAAAGCTTGACTGCACATATAACCTTTCCAAAAAACCTACTTAGCCGTATCATACTTTGCCAATTGGACTCCGATCGATTATTAAACCTAATTGTTGATCTAAGTAATGATTCTTGAATTGTTCGCATCCCAAGAATCCATCTTCTCAACATATCTTTCATCATTTTTATCTTGTTTACCTAGGTTCCAGAAACATAACCCCACATTCTCTTCTCTTTCAAAATTTTATTCAACGCACTGAGTTGGGCACTAATAACTTGTAACCAATCATTCTTTTCACCAACCATTGAAATAAAAATAGACAATCTAACAGATAAACAAAGCCCGAATAGAAATGGATGGAAAACATTGAAATATATCCAACAATGGATCCCAAAAGCTCAACAAATTACCCCAAACAGCAAAAAAGGGATAGAAAATAACCCAAAATTATACGATAACAGCAGAAAACGATCGATCAGAATACTTACCCAAAAGAAATTGTGAACGATGTTTGAATCAAACTCGCTCTTGTTACCATGTCAAAATATATAATACATAAGAAAAGAGAAAAGAGAGACGAGAGTTATGTGAACGAGAAATCATAATAAAAAAATACTAAAGGACTAAACTTGCCTAAATGTCTAATATTAATATATTTAACAATGGATATACGCTAACTTTATATTTTAAATTTAATTGCTGTGCGATCCTCATTTTCTCACACAGACCAGCCATGCAATTCTGCATGTTGAACTTCTTCAGCAGGTACTGTCGGACGAACCAGAGTTATCAGAGAATCCAGACCTTGATCGAAGATGGCAAGAAGTCTTGACATTTGCCAAAGAAATGAAGTGGAAATAAATAGGAAACCCTGATTCCAGCCGTAGTTTATTGGCTGTTAGGTTGATGAAACTGTCCTTGTAGCTAAAGTAAAGCCAGTAGTTCGAGTTCGCATTCTAGTTCAGGGCAGTACAGTATGGGACCTGCTGCTTAGAAAATAACGGTATATTTTTCAAGTAATTACACAAATATTCATGTAAGCAGGTATATTAAAAAAATATGATTTTTCACCTCAAAAGTATTGTTGTCAAACAACCACACAACACAACAAACTCATTGGCTTTTGTATAATATTAAAGATGTTTTGGTCTTTTCTCAAAAGAAAAAAAAAATGACGAGAAACTGCTATATATAAATATGGATATAGATACTAAAAAATATATATATATACATCTCATGATTAGAATATTGGATTGTATAATAGCATGAAATGCATGCAAGTGTATTGCCCCTAATAAATGCCACAATATTTTGTAATAAAATTTTCACTTAGTTCATTTTTAATGATTCTTAGGTATTCACATACGTTATGCAATATTTTGTAACAAAAATTTCACTTAGTTCATTTTCAATTCTTAGGTATTCACATACGCTATGCAAGATCTGCTTATAGTCAAATCCTACTAAGTAGGATCAATCGCTTTATTAAAAAAAGAAAGAAAGAAGAAAGAAAAAGCACATGATTAGAATATTGAAATTTTGGATGATACAATGCATGCAAGTGTATTTGCCCCTAATAAATGCCACAGTAATTTTTGACAAGAGTTTTTAACTTGAAGCTGGTTCATTTTCCGATTCTGAGGTATTCATATACGTTATGCAAGATCTGCTTATAGTCAAATCCCACCGAGTAATCGTTCACTCATCACTTTATAAAGGATTTGTCAAAATAAATGGGCGCCTCAGAATTTCTTTTTATATAATTTTAACTTTTTGGTGGGCTATATAAAGTGTAGAAACATAACGTTGTGAAAGTGTGAACTCATTCATCAGTACATTTGATTTTGAGGGAATTAATAATCATGAGAGGTTTTTATGTTTTACTCTGTTTCAGTCTTCTGCTTGTCTTATTTCGTGGAGAAGCTAATATTAATGCAACTAAATCAGAGAGTGATGGAGTTTATATTGTGTACATGGGAGCAGCCTCACCTACAACAAACGTTGCCCTGAGAAATCATATTCAGCTTCTGAGCGAGCTCATGAAAAGGTTTATTTAATTGTAGATTATTTCATTACTAGATTTTTATTTATTTTTTTCAATTGAGAAAATCGTTATGTTGTATAGTTTATGTAATTTGGGTTTTTACAAAGTACTTCACTTAAAATTGTTTAATTTCAGGGAGAAAACATCTGTTGTACACACCTACAGCAAGAGTTTTTCGGGATATGCGGCTCATTTATCAGACGGAGAAGCACAATTAATAGCACGGCAACCAGGAGTGGTGTCCGTTTTTCGCGACCGAGTTTATCAACTCCAAACCACTCGTTCCTGGGATTTCTTGATGAGACAAAATTCCGCGTTTAAAAAATTAATTGATATAAAATCACCGTTAATGAGGTGAAGAGAATTTCTAGTATATATTCACAATATACAAGAGATAAATAAGGAAAATTATAATACAAGATATTTGACCAAAACTCTAATGATCTCTAAAAATCACTAATTGATATTTACATACAAGAATATCGTTTAATTCCAAATAAAAAATATTTCACTACTCCGACGACCTCCAGTTTTGGAGTTAATTGGTCAAGTAGAGCTGACACTATCATTGGAGTCTTTGATACAGGTGATCATTATACATATATTTTTTCCAATAAATGGAGTACTTGTGCTCTTATATATTAACTCTGAAACATCAATCAACGTCAGGAATTTGGCCAGAACATCCGAGTTTCAATGATAAGTGTATGGGCACAATCCCATCACGTTGGAAGGGACAATGCAAGGCAGGCGAAAATTTCACTTCCTTCAAGTGCAATAGGTAAAAACAATTAGAATGGCGACTTATAGACTTAAGTTTAAAATTAATGATTTTTCTCATCTTTTTTGTTGAATCAATTTGCAATAATTAATAAATAGGAAAGTGATTGGAGCAAGGTATTACGATGATCCTGATGAGCTAGTTTATATCACCTCAGCTAGGGACGAGCATGGGCACGGCACACATGTTGCATCTACTGCAGCTGGACTTCCAGTTTGGGGGGCATCATATTATGGCCTAGCTAGTGGGACTGCAAGAGGAGGCTCACCAGGTTCCAGAATCGCAATGTATCGTGTTTGTGTAGCTGAATATTGCCCGGGGTCAGGTATTCTCAAAGCGTTTGACGATGCGATTGCTGATGGGGTCGACGTGATATCCATATCAATAGGTGGGGAAGTATTCGATGATTTTGCCAACGAGTCGATCTCCATCGGAGCATTTCATGCGGTGGAGAAGGGGATCATTGTGGTAGCCTCTGCCGGGAATGATGGCCCTTCTCTTGGGACAGTTGTGAAAGTCGCACCTTGGATCCTAACTGTTGCTGCGACCACTATGGATCGCGACTTTGAGACGCGTATTGTATTGGGTAGAAACAAGGTGATTAAGGTAATCAATAAGTACCCTTCAGAAGTCGTTTTCTTTTGTGGTTGCATTAAATATTATTCTTATTATTCTTCATTTGGGATAACTCGTAGGGTGGAGGGATCAACTTTTCGGGTCTCAAAAAATCAGCTGTGTACCCTTTAGTAGATGGACGCTCAGCCAGCTCCAACCAACATGATGTATTTAATGCAAGGTACAATATATAAATTAATTAATTGCATTTTATTTTTTTCTTCCAAATAATGGGTTTCGAGTGAGATGAAATAACATGCACGACATATTTCCAGCAACTGCATTCCAGGTTCATTAGATGGTGGCAAAGTAAAGGGCAAAATTATTGTATGTGAAAACAGTGACGCAGATTCTAAGTTTGACATATTGAAGAGTCAATTAGGCGTGATCGGGATGATAGTGATCGGCAACGACATAAGGCAAGTAGCATTCAGTTATGGAGCTTCTCCAATTGCTACAGTCATGGAAGACGATGGAGCTCAAATACTATCTTACATCAACTCAACCAGGTAATCCCATAATAATATATAGAGTCAACAAAATTAAAGGAAAAGGGCATGATCACAACTGTATATATTATTATTCACATTAATCATATCGTTTGACATCGAAAGCAATCCGGTGGCGACAATCTTACCAACAAGAGTGATACCAAATAATTACCAGCCAGCTCCATGTTGCTGCAGTCTTTTCATCCAGAGGCCCTTCATATGCCACTGAAAACCTTCTCAAGGTAATTATAGATTTTTTTTTTCTCATTTTTGTCTCATATGAATTTTCGTGTACAAGAAAAATTGGTACATCTACTCGAGGGAAGACTAAAAACCGTGGTTTTGTAGCCTGATATTGCAGCACCAGGAGTGGGCATCCTTGGAGCATGGGTATCCCCGGTAAGGAACCACCTCTCTTCTACATAATCTCGGGCAGGGATAATTTCATTTTTGGTACATTATGTTGGCCACTTTCCAGAAAAGATACGTGATTTTGGCCATCATCAAACTACATACATTAAGTTGGCAAATTTATCAAATTTGGTACAAAAAAAACACAATCGGGCTTTGATGCTTACATGGCATGATTTAATCATTTCTTATCATTTTTAATTTAAAATTTAATTTAAAAATTAATTTAATTTATAAATTAATTTGAAAACTGATTTCTTATCATTTTCAATCTAAAAATTAATTTCTTATCATTTTGAAATTAATTTAAAAACTTATTTAATTTAAAAATTATTATAAAAATTAATTTCTTATCATTTTAAAATTAATTTTAAAATTAATTTAATTTAAAAATTAATTTCTTATCATTTCTAATTTAATT
>BMAC01000134.1:664296-675347 GCA_014905375.1 Phtheirospermum japonicum
GCAGCTTTATCCTTACAAGGATAGATATCTTCAAAGAATATCGCATTCCTTGACTCAATGGTAGTTCCGACATTCATGTCCGGAACATCCGACCTATGGATTACAAATCGATAGGCGCTGCTATTCAGTGCATAACCAATAAAGATACAATCAACCGTTTTGGGTCCGATTGTCACTTGTTTCGGTAGAGGCACTTCTACCTTCGCTAAACACCCCCCACACTTTGAGGTATTTGTAAGAAGGTTTCCTTCCTTTCCACAACTCATAGGGAGTTTCGTCCCTTCCTTTAAGTGGAATCTTATTGAGGATATAGTTAGCTGTTAAAACAGCTTCCCCCCACATGTTCTGAGGTAACCCAGAACTAATCAACAACGCATTCATCATTTCTTTCAAAGTACGATTCTTGCGTTCTGCAACTCCGTTCGATTGAGGTGAGTACGGAGCTGTAGTTTGATGAATTATGCCACTTTCGTTGCACAACTCCTCAAACGGAGCTACGTATTCCCCTCCTCTATCACTCCGGATAGATTTGATTTTGCAGTTAAGTTGATTTTCGGCTTCATTTTTGAAGTTCTTGAAAGCTTCAATAGCCTCATCTTTACCTCTCAAAAGATAAAGGTAACAGTATCTTGTGCAATCGTCAATAAAAGTAATAAAGTACTTTTTACCACCTCTAAAACTGGAATAAAGTGGTAAAAAATAGTTATTATATTACCATAAACTTATTTATATTTTTTAAAATAAGAGGGGATAAAACTGGAATAAAGTGGCAAAAAATTCTAAAACAACACTTAATTTGAAATAAAGTTGAGTCTCTAAAACGACACTTATTTTGAAACGGAGGGAGTAATATATTGTAACTAGTTTAACCGGCATATTATTGCGAAGTTTGAATAATAGTAACACTTATTAAAAATACTAAAAGAATAATATTAAAATATTACACACAAATGATAACATTATTTTCTATTTCAACGAAAATTATTTTTTACTATAAATAATTTTTACACACAGAGTATTATTTGTTTTAATTATAGTAAAATTACTTTTCACAATAAAAAAATTTCAAGTATTTATACTAAAAAGTCAAAAAGTTAATCGTAAAATATAGCAAAATACTCTACTTAAAAGAACCCCCGAAGAATTAGGGTTGTAATAATAACTATTATTATTCATCTCCTACCCAGAAATATCTATAGTTAACTTACATGAATTAAAGAAATACTATTGATTAACATAATTAAAGTATACAATTTTTAGTCATAATCAATCCGGTAATTAATTAGCTATTTATTGTATCAATTCCCGTAAAAATTAGTTCATGAAATGAGGATAATTAAACATGAAAATCTAACAACTACATGCTAAATATAATAACAATTATAGTAAGACACGGGACAATAACATGGTCTATTTTACAAGAAGTGCTGTTCTTTGATTATTTGAATTGAAATTTAAATTATAACAATTTATAATTGATCAAATTTAACTTAAGTACTTTATGTTATAAAGTTCAGATAACAAATTTAAGTTGTAAATATATTTCAAAAAAAAGGAGAATTAAACAAATATTAAATCATAAGATATTACATGTTTATAGAGCTGAAAATCACACAGATGACTTTATATAAAGCAACTCATTTTAAAAGCCCTTCTTGCTCCATTCCTAATCTTGATCCAATCATGATTAGTGTTGGTGGCCACCTGGGCCGAGACAAACTTACCCAAATTGATAGAAAAACCGTATCGGCCAAAAATTAAGTCTAAACAATTCACGATTGCTTAGACGTTTGCAACATCACACACTACATTTTTTTAATTCCCCCTTTCATCTCATTTATGTTTTAACCTTTCAAGTTTTGGAGAATATTTAACGAGAATTTTTACGGTGCCTTCACGGTACTATTTCTCAATTCATGCAATTTATAATCGCCCGTTTTCATTTTTCTAATTAACAAATAATTTATTTTCAATTAATAAATAATTTCCAATTAATAGATACCATTTTTATCATGCAATTTATATTCACCCGGATTGCAGATTTGTGGTGCTCTTATATACCAATCAAAAGCGCTTTGTACATATGTGATGTTATGCTTTATTATATTCAATGGTTGTACTTTTATAAATTTATGGTTCTTTTCTTTGTTTTACTTAATCAGTCTTAATATATTGAAAGCACTTTACCAATACCTTTGAAAGCACTGTAACATACCATTCAAGCAATATATACCTAATTTGAAATCACTATACACATAATTTGGAATCACTGTACACATACCTTGAAAACACTATACACATATTTTGAAAGTACCGTAAAACAAAAGCATTGCACACACACTTGGAAGCACTAAACACATTTCATAAATTAATTCTATTTATGTCGTTCAAGCACATTTCTAAGCTCTGATAAATCTCATCACTCATTGGTTTAAACAATTTGTGTGCACAAAATCAAATCCAAGAACTGTACGAATCATCACAAAGCACCAATATATTATACTCAAAGCATTTGGAATACATAAAGAAAGCGATACACATCCAGGAACATTTAAACATAAAGCACTCTTTCATTATACCAAACACATACAACCCACGGTTCATAAAGCTTCAAAATAATGACTTGAAAAATCATATAAAAAAAAAAAAAAAGCACCATTATGCTGATAAGAGAGTCCAGTCGCAATCCGATCCAGTCCAAAAGTCCGTGCATCCTGGCAGACCAGACAAATCGGTGATTAACTCAAATAGGAGATCTAGGATGTTGTTATTGAGAAATTCAATTGGGATTTTGTTCTATATTCGAGTTGGAGAGGGGTAGCGGATATTTCAGAGGTCTCGTGAAGATTGATGAAAATTATAATTAACCTAATGCTAATTTGTCCATGAAAATAATTAAATCGACGCTAAAGAGAGGAAAATTGAAATAACTAATCTACATAATGTTAGAAATGTAGAGGAATAAATGGTTAGAGAGAGAAAATATAAGATAAAATAAAGAGAAATGTTAAGTTTGATTTGTGGTTTGTGAAATGGAAATATGGAGGAAGACGTGGGTCTAATTAATGCATACTTTAAAAAGACTCTCATACCCTTACATGCTAAAAATGAATAAGATTAGTAACAAACCTTGGCCACGATTTGTTTTCATCTAATGGTTGTAAGATGTCCTTAGATTCACAAATAAGTATGTGATTTTCATTTGAACCCAATCATATATATATATATATAAAGAGAGAGTGCTTTGACCTAATGTTTTCTTTTTCTAATTTAAATTTTCTTCTTGTTGATTGTTGCATTGATTTTCCTAAACTTTTGTGAAATTGGCTGAGAAGAATTTTAATTTGAAGTACAACTTTATGGTCTTGAGGTGATGGTTTTTATTTTGTTCATCATTTTTATCACTATATTAGCCTAATACCCATGTAAACACATGAGAATATATAAAATATATATATATATATACACATATTATAATATTAAGTATATTAAAAATACATAAATTTTAAGAATAAATAAATAATAATTATTAAAAACATATTATTTATTTTACATATCGCAAGATTTCTTTATAAAGTACATTATTAACTTTATTTATATATCTATCGACTTTGTCACAATAGTGTGTTTCAATCATTTTCTACGTTTACTCTTGATATTGAAATATAAAGCTGACCATTTTTAAAAATTGGTGACACGGGCGGAATTGAGTATTTATCTGTTGTATAATGTTAATATAATAAAATATCTTTTTAATACTACACAAAATAATGTTCAGAAAGTATTTTATTGCGAAAAAAAACAAATAGAGGAGAGTAGAGACTTTTTTATAAAACTATATTATTTGAAAGATTTTAATAAAATATAACGGTGAGGGTATGTTAGATTTGATAAAATATACAATAAATTTTTTTCAAAATAAATCATATTTTGCAAATAATAAGAAAATTACACATATTCAAATAAGGTGCAAAATTGAAAAAACAGAGCATCTCCAACCGTGTAATATCATATCAGAATACAATTTGATACCCATTGAAATAATCCCCAAAATCTCAAATGTATCATGCATTTCTATCTTGTAATTAATATCAACAAACCAAATAAATATATGCTCCACCTTTAAAATTAGGCAACTAACTTGTGAAACAAGAAATTTGTATGTGATAAGAATTTAAATAAGCACAATAATCTGGAGGGAAATATAATGGGGACAAATGAAGAATAAGAAATTTTAAAAATAGAACTACGGACCATTATGAATTCTAAAAATAAAGGTCAATTTCTTTAGAACAATTATTTGAGGTTTGTGGATTAAACCTAAATTAAACAGAACAATCGTGTATTTTTAAAATTTTAGAAAATCTCGTCAAACAGAAAACCACATGCACAAAGGAAAATTGAAAAAAATGATTTTAATAAAAAATTGAAAGTTTATTTTATTTATAATTCATGGAATAAAAAATAAAATACATATATTGAGGAAGAATATCCTGCCTCTATGAAATGCTCAACAATCACCACAACTCATTTTTGGTAGGTTATAAAACTCCACTTTACATCTTAATTAAATCATACACATAAATCGATTATGGATTAAGAATTATATCAGAAATCAAAGCTTCATATGTCAAATGGGGACATTTAAGAATGATAAGGATAAACTGAAAGTATTATTAGGAAGATTTTAAGAAGAATACAGATATAAGACAAAAAGAAAGAGATAAATATAGGTAAAAACCAATGTTTTAAAATGCATATCACGCAACACGTTGCGTTTTGTTCTCAACATCTCGTAGAGTAAATAGTGTTGTTTATCGTGTGAGCTATTTGAACACGTTATTTTAATATTACAAAATAATTATATATTTCTTGTGAGTTATTTTTATATAAAAATGAATATTTTTTCTCGAAAATATAATTTAATATATAATCTCAACAAATTAAGTATAAGTTCCAACAAGTATCAAACAAAAATTACAATTCATAAAACACAATAAAAAACAACAAATAATATAGAACTTTATAATAAATATAATAAAATGTTAAAGTTTTGTAAATCAAAGTTTTTTTTTAATCAACTTGCGTAGGTATGACAATTTTGAGGGGAAGAAAAGATCAATAAAAAAATACTCGGTTTGTGGGAAATCATAGATCGGTCGAATTCTTACAGGACTGACATGTAAAAAGAAAAGAAAAATGAGGCGTGGAAGAGAATAGGGGAGAGAGGTAAAGTTGAGATAGGTGAGATAATAATAAGAAGAAAATAAATATAAATACGTATAGATACATACAAGAATGTTTATAGAGAAAATCACGTGAATGCATGTAATTCAAGGTTGTACATTGAATTAATAATATAGGATGGATTTTGTTAACAAATTTTTTATTATTAATACTTTTATTTTCTTCCCCCACATTCTGTGGTTTTAGCTAAGAACGGTTTGAAATACAAGTTTATATTATGGGTCAATCCCCATATAGATCATTAGTGAACTATTTTTTTCAAAATAGGCAATTGAAATCTCAATTTCCCACTTAATTCAAAATATTATGTTAGAGTACTAAATTACCCTTTCTAACTATTTTATTTTGGGACAATTCCTATATGGTCCAAAAGATGAAAAATATAACCCGGTTAATCCAAGTCAATATTCAAATTTCTACTAACTCGTATTAAATTCTAACTAGAACATACTACAACCAAACAGATTGAAAAAATTAGAATCCCTAAATATAAACTTACAAAATAATTCAGAACTATTCCATTCAACTTTGAAAAAACTCAAAACTACTCGTGTAAATTTCAAAACTATTTTTCAAAAATTCAGAACTACACGTGTAAATTCAGAACTACTCGTGTAAATTCAAAACTACTCGTGTAAATTTCAAAACTATTCTTCAAGATTTCAGAACTACTCGTGTAAAATTCAGAACTATTCGTGTAAATTCCAAAACTACTCATGTAAATTCAGAACTACTCGTGTAAATTTTAAAACTACTTTAAAAAATTCAAAACTATTCCATTCAACTTTAAAATACCCTTGAATAATTCAGAACTATTCCATTCAATTTCGAAAATATCCAGAACTACTCGTGTAAATTCAGGATAAGGATGGAGTGGTGAATTATTTTTGTTTGTTGACTTGAGATGCGGTCAAGGGTTTGGAATTTTTTTCCTACCATTCATCTTCAAAAAGAGGCACTTGGCGGTGTCAATTAATATATTCGAACATTTTCTCCCATCTATTCGCCTCTGATAGTTGGCAGCGGTGGCGTGCTTAGGTGGTAGTGGAAAACCATGCGTGGGAGGACTGTATGTCGACCAAGGGTTTATTCAATTGAGGTTTGCAGATTTGGGGATTGAGAATTTGGAAAAGGCATGGTGGCGGGTGCAGTTCGGGTGCAGTGGGGGAGTTTGGTTGTGAAAGCTTGAACAAGAAGTCGACCATGTCTGTTGAGAGTTTGCAAAAGATTTTTTTTTACAGAGATACACAATTGGGGCGAATGAAGAAGAAAGTGAGAGAAGAAGTGCGTGTGTGTACCCTAATTATATATATTATTTAGGGTTTTAAGGTTCATGGGTAGTTTTGATAGTGTAGATATAATTTTTGATTAAAAATTGTTGTAAAACTAGAGAAAAGAGAGAGGAGGGTGAGAGAATGAGAGAAAACGGTGTTGAAAGAGTGTAGTTTATTATGAGGACTATAGAGTCCCTTTTATAGGTACAAGATTAAGATTTAGGGGTAGGAAGGTCATTCACATAATATATCATTATTATAATTAATTAATCACAACACTCCCCCTTGACTGACCTTAAAAATGCTGCCTCATTAAAACCTTGTCAGGAAAACCCCATGGGACAAAACTTGGTCGAAGGAAAAAGAGTACAACCTTACTCCCCCTGAAAATCATCACTATAGATCTTTGAGTCGATGCATGTCAATCCTGTGTACCAGTTTTCTAAATGATGATGATGGCAATGATTTCGTGAATAAGTCTGCCAAATTATCATATGAGCGAATTTGTTGGATATCGATATCGTCATTCTTTTGGAGATCTTGTGTGTAGAAGTTCGAGAGATAGATATCTTGTCTAGTTACCTTTTATGTAGTCACATGTCAGTTGCGTCATATATGAAATATTTCTTTTCACACTTATAGTGTTCAAATGTTGTCTCATCAAAACCTTACCAGAAAAAACATGTGGGACAAAAAACTTATCGAAGGAAAAAGAGTACAGCTGCTACCCGTGACTTCAATAGGTAGTAGTTCTCGAGTTTATCATCTATCTGTCTTCAAAATTTGGAATATAATAAGATTTATAAACTTCTCATGAGTTCTATACCATATTTTTATTTTATACATCATTGTTATCTAAAAAATATGCCTCGTAAAAACCTTCCAAGGAAAAATTCGATGGGAAAAATCTGAGTGAAGGAAAAATAGTACAATTATTCTTTGAATATGCTCATAATGTAGCCTCGTTAAAAATCTTACTGGAAAAATCCGACAAAACCTCAGTTTATGAGAAAAAAAGTGCAATGCATATCTCATTATATTAACTGACAATGTTACAAATACTTCAAGCATATCAAAATCATTCCAAGATTTCATTTCATTCATGATATTGTTATACATTGTCGGTTGAATGAAACTTCAAGTTTCAATATCATCCACCACGTAAAAGAATGCTCTTATAGCATAAATCTTTGTTTATATATTATTGACAAAATATTTCATAAAAATGAACTTCTAGTCAAACATATAGCAATCGATAAGATTGCATATTCAATCTTGGCCAAACAATTATGTCAATAACTTTTAATTAATTCAAAATGTCATCCTCGCTATCATTGAGCTCATGAGTATAAATATAGTCGACTAATTTTCTTATTGATTCTATTTGATCCAATTATATATACATAACTTATCGAGATCTCTTTATTCTAAAATTATCATCAGGTACATGAACCTCGGGAAAATTTCATTTTTGGTACATTATATTGGCCACTTTCCAAAAAAGGTACGTGATGTTGGCCAGTATCAAACTACATACATTAAGTTGACAAATTTATCAAATTTAATACAAAAAAGCCAATCGGGCCTTTGATGCTTACATGGCATGATTTAATCATTTCTTATCATTTTTAATTTAAAAATTAATTTAAAAACTGATTTCTTATCATTTTCATTTAAAAAATTAATTTCTTATCATTTTAAAATTAATATAAAAATTAATTTCTTATCATTTTTAATTTAAAAATTAATTAAAAAATTAATTTCTTATCATTTTAAAATTAATTTAAAATTAATTTTTAAATTAAAAATGATAAGAAATTAATTTTTAAATTAAATTAACTTTTGAATTAACTTTAAAATGAGAAGAAATTAATTTTTAAATTAAAAATGATAAGAAATTAATTTTTAAATTAAATTAACTTTTTAATTAATTTTAAAATGATAAGAAATTAACTTTTAAATTAAAAATTATAAGAAATTAATTTTTAAATTAATTCTTAAATTAAATTAACTTTTGAATTAATTTTAAAATGATAAGAAATTAATTTTCAAATTAATATTTAAATTAAAAATGATAAGAAATTAATTTTTAAATTAGAAATGATAAGAAATTAATTTTTAAATTAAATTAATTTTAAAATGATAAGAAATTAATTTTTTAATTAATTTCTAAATTAAAAATGATAAGAAATTAATTTTTATAATAATTTTAAATTAAATTAATTTTTAAATTAATTTTAAAATGATAAGAAATTAATTTTTAAATTAAAAATGATTAGAAATTAGTTTTCAAATTAATTTATAAATTAAATTAATTTTTAAATTAAATTTTAAATTAAAAATGATAAGAAATGATTAAATCATGCCATGTAAGCATTAAAGCCCGATTGGGCTTTTTTTGTACCAAATTTGATAAATTTGCCAACTTAATGTATGTAGTTTGATGCTGGCCAACATCACGTACCTTTTCTGAAAAGTGGCCAACATAATGTACCAAAAATGAAATTATCCCCATGAACCTCTTCAATTTGTTATGTCTGTTTACTCTCTTGGAGTATAACATTTAGTGAGAAGACCATCACAAATAATTGCTCCATATAAAGGATATATATTAGAATCAATCGTTACCATGCTTCAGGCATGACATCTTAATCCTCTTGTAGGATTTTAAATAACTTTCAAGTTTGAGCCTTTAAACTTGAAAACCATTGATAACCTTATAGTCAGTAATCTAAAATGCAAATTCTCGTTACAAACTTCAGGTTTGTTTTAAACTTTGCGAGGATTATATTTATGCATTCCATATTTTTTGGTTACCATGACATACATTTCATATGTTTTGTTACCATAACATATGTCTATCCTCCCCCTAATGCTGAGAATATACAATGACTAACAAATTGTGAGAAAAATGTATCTTTATTTGATATGTTCTCAGCATTCGCTATCCATCATGACATGTGGTGGGGCGATTACAAATATCGCACTTGTTTAAGTTTTGATGGAGGCTTCTGACTGTAAACCATAGACAGGGGTTTCACATATATTTTCATATTTGGCATACTTGTGAAATATTCTTTTCACATAATTACAAAAATTGTTCTCATCAAATGATATAACAAATATCATAAGGCATATCAATTGCTTTTGCCAACCATAGTCAACAAAATATAAATCATCAATAAAATTTGCAAATAAATTTACTAGCAAATGATAAGTGTATTTATTAGATACATGAGGTACTTTACTCTCATACCCAATTGAGCAATTATTCTTATAAACTTCTGGTTATGAGATAATAATACATGCAATCTTCTAGTGGATCCAAATATCTAAAAGTCAACATGGAGGGTGGATGGGCCCAAAAGATCTCACCCCATAATATAAAATATGAATATTATTGGAACCTAATTCAAATTAAACTAGTAATAATTTAATGGTTAATTTTGTTGAGAACATGTAGCATTAAAAATAAATAGAAGAGTCTTCATACTCTTCATAAATTAATAAACTGTGATGGTCATACCAATCATGCCAAATCATGATAATAATGAACTTCGGGTTCCAAATGAAAAAGTAAGTTCTAACTCCTTTAGAACTTTTATTGAACTTTCGGGTCAATATAGAAATATTTGAGTTAATACTAGTTTATAGTACAAATTAATTGGATAATAAATTATCTCAAATTCTTATGGATATTTCAAGTAAAAAAAATCAAACTTTTGGTTGATTTATATTCCAAATTATATCACCATGAGTTCGTAACTCAAGTGGTATTACTAACCCTTTATAATGGTGTTGAAAAGGGTTTAAACCTTGGACCTCTCATATTTTTTTGAGGTTTATCTTTACTTTCTAACCACTATGCTCAACTGATTAAAATTATATTCTAAATCATATCAATTGTATAAAAAATACGGTCTTCGGGGCATTATCAAGTAGTAATGATTGATTTGATGTGTTAATCCTTCTTGAGTATAATTGATTTTTAATAAGACAAAGTGTCATTTTTCAAAAGTAAGAAGTATTCAATTGAATATTTGACATATAAATATATCAGTATTTTTCAGGAATATAAAATTAGCAAATAAATATATAAATAATTTTTAGGGGCATATAACGTTCGTAAGAAATATTATTATTAGTTGTGCTACACTACTATAGAAACAGCTTTCTAAGGCTGTTAATATTTGGATACGAGTTTTGGTTTGATGTTTCTTATTGAAATATTGTTGTTTCTCTCTGCAACAATTAATGTTATATTGTACAAAATCATATTATTGGCAATTTTGGTGCACCTGCTTTCAATTCTTTTTTTTTTTTTTAATTTTTGTACTACTTTTTAAAAGGTACTTTTTAAGAACCGTTGTAAAATATCCATTCTGGAAACAGCCTTTCTAGAAGGTATTTCTCAAGAACCGCCGTAAATAGGTATTGTTCTACGGCGGTTTTTAAACCACCGTTATAATATCCTTAAAACCGCCGTAAATTCTCACTTTTTAAGGCGGTTTTGAAAAACCGCCGTAAAAA